>JAYRBW010066396.1:0-28467 GCA_036023295.1 Invenusta paracnida | reverse complement strand
ATTAAATCGCTATTTAATAAAATACTAATTTATTTTAATTATTTTTAAAGTTTTTATATATACATATACATATACATATACATATAAATATACACATATATTATATACCCATATACACTATTAAAAGCTGGCGGCCGCTTGCGACCGTGACCGCAACTACACCACAATTAATATCAAGAATCTTCTCAATTATTACACATATTATTATTTGTATTTAAACATAACGCGGTCTAATAATTGAGGAGATTCTTGATAATCGTGGTGTAGTCGCGGCCGCCAGCTTTTAATAGTGTATATGGTATATAATATATACATATATTAATTTATATATATATGTATATATGTATATATGTATATTTAATGCATATATATTCACATATATATTTATATATATATCTATATATAAAAACGTTTAAAATAGTTAATATAAATGAATATTTTATTAAATCGCGGTTTAATAAAATAAAAAGCGCGAAAAATAATTTAACGCAAGAAACTGAGATATAACCAGTAACTCAAATTACTGCCTTTTGATACAACAATATCAACAAATAGCGAGGCTAATTGTTAAGCATAAGAACGCAAGTCAACTTTCTTCCTTTTAATATGACATTACTGAATATTTTTCGCCTGAAATGTCGGGCCGGTATAGTTACTTCCTAAAAAATACCACTTACAATAAAAAAATTAAATCATTAAGTACATAATATATCAGCTATATATAAATATGTTTATTTCTGCAAAAATCTGAATTTTCTCAAAATTCGAGTTGCTGCCTTTTGATTTGACACAGTTATTATATCTTGGGATAGCAACATAATAATACCAATCATAGTATAATCAGAAATTAAATGCTTTCAAAATAAATAACAACACACACATACTCGTACAAGTTTCCATAATCTATAAATGAATTATATATTATAGTATTTAGTCGGTAATTTGTTTAACATATTTTTCTCTAATAAAATTGATTACTTTTGTAATTTAATAAAATTGTTCATCACATTTTATAGAGATGGTCGATTCAACTTTGATTTATACTTCAAATCAGTTAACTATAACATCAATTTTAATTAAACCGTTCGAAGTTGGTGCCTCAGAGACGACAAAAAATAGAAATCCAAAAGTTACTGGTATCAATCTACTGTCTCTTTTTTAAGTGATACAGTCGTATATTTGCCCCAATTTAGATTCATTTTTATTTACTCTGAAGTTTACCTTACAATAATAATGCAACCCTAGTCATCCGATCTTCTAATTTATATGCTACATTTCCTACTAACTAGATGATAGTACACTTCATCTTTTCAGGTCTTGACAAATTGATTACTTTCCTCTATTGCATACCTATAGTATATGGTGATACAAGAAAATAAGTGATGCAAGTAAATTAGACTAATTTTTATCCATTTTTAGTTCTTTACAGAATAAAACTAACTTGTTCATCATGTTCTTTTGAATAAATCATGATTAAAATCATACACATTACGCTTTAAATACTGTAAAATATACTTTAAATTATTATTTTTTCGCCTATAGAACCTATAGTTACAAATTTAAACTTAATTAATGTTCTAATTTATATTAATTTATAAACTACATAGGTATAAAAAATATATTTATGTTTTCTGTAAAAAGGGATTTTAATGCGCTAGAAAAAAGAGTCACACCAGCTCATGTTAATGATTAATTCTTAGATAATATCTCATCTTTTAAAATATTCATTATTCGGAATAGTTAATGTATTTTATTGAATAGACCGCTGTTTCAGTATATAAGGACAAAGAGTCTTTAGATTATAGACATCAAATTTGAAATGTAATGGTTACCTACTTATATATATACGTTATACGTCCCAGAAAATGCATGTCACTTCTTCACGTTGTTTTGTAAGAATTCCGTAAAAGGATGATGACATTAAATATTATATTGATACCTTATATTTCCCTGGCAGTTTACCTACATATAATTTGCAATGAGTATTGGCAATACTATGCCTGATTCTATAATTGCTCATCTTAATTTATTTGAATGATTATTATAGAAGCTTAACATTTAAATTGTCAAATATTTTCATCAGTCATGGAAAGTTCACACTTTCTATTGGTTTTCATTGTGTATACTTTCAATTATGACTATTATTATGTGTGTAAGTGAAATCATATGTAGGTTAGGCGAATGAAAATATAAAAGTCTACCATTTTAAAAACACGCATTTTTTTTAAATATGCATTACAAGACTTGAATATACGTTTATATAAGAATACAATATATTAAGCTTATACACATGATCGTTACTAAGGATTATTTGACTTTTCATATCCGTCTGGATGTGACATAAAAGACGTGTAAATCTTATATAGTAAAAATAGTTATGATGTATATTCTGAGAATAAAAAATATAGCGTTATATATATATATTTATATTAAAATACGAACAAAAATATATTTTATAAATCTAATTCTGTTTGAATTCGTGAAGATAAATTAATAATTCATCCATGATTTACAGGAAAATACTGATATTTTATATTATGTAAGAATATATTTATAGATAATAATACTATCTAATTTTTAAAATATATATGTAATTTGTTAACGATTGCGTTATCTATATTTAATGATTAAATGTAATGTAAATATTGAGACTTCCATTATTGCATTAAGATATTTGAAACTCTAAATAGAAAGACACTAAAATACATTTACTATTGATTTACCTACATAATGAAGGAAAAGGGTAAATTTGGTATATGGCCAATACAATAAAACAATTATAATTTATTTATATATTTATTATGCATATACTCGCTGAAGATATTTCAGTCTAATTATTATGAGTTCATAAAACTTACCTATAAGCATCACAAGACCTGTTCACTAATAATTTTAGGATATTTAACAGAACAGCAAATATATGGATCAATATTTCAATTATTCGTGATTGAAAATCATAAAATAGAACTTATAGAGCGCCTTATACTTTAAAATATTTGTCATTATCATTTGTTTTAAAACAAAACGATAACAACTTACTATACAAAAATATGAATACCAAAAATTTGAGATGTATGACATGAATAATATGTGCCATTGGAGTCTTTCACTTCTTTATCGAAACATTTCACTCTACAATTGTTATTTACTAAACTTTACTGTTATATATTTGAATATATTATACTCATAGTTACACTATAAAATAATTTCCCAGTTGTACCGCCAAAGTTAATTGAGGTAAAATAAATGCATTTGTTAACGTTATATTTGATTAGACATTTTTTTGCTTGTACTGATTCTTCAAACTATCATTTTTAATAAAATGCCTGTATAAGATAATAAATATTTGACCGTTTAAAATAGTAAGAATATTATTCAAATTACAAAACCATAATTTTTAAATTTGTCTGTTCGGGCCAATTTTCGTATTCAGTATATCTAGTTATCAATTAGTACAATGTGTGTGTGACAGTTATTTTTCCGTTTTTTTATGTTTATTAAAATTTTAATCCGTTTCAATTTGATTTACATATTATTTGAATGATATTCCAATCTGGAATGTCGTGACAGTCTTAGATTGGTTAATTTGAGTTACATTTAAAAACTGTGTATTTACAAATATAATAAATATTTCTATATAATTGATTCCTCATCAATATAGAGACTAGAATTAAATGTTATGTTGTGTTATGTTATGTTATGTTATGTTATGTTATGTTGATGGAATATATCCAGTTGACGGATTCATTTTTCGCAGGATTTTGCCGAGTCAATAATTTTAAGAGACACGCAATATATCCACACACAACAAAATAGCGGTAATGCACATGAGAATTTCGATTTCTTTCAATTATTTACCTTTTTATTTTAATAAACACCTACTTAATACGATAGCTTTAATATTTACATTTTCTATGATTATTTCCTTAGCTTATGTCATAGCATGGTAAAACGAGCTACTTAAAAGTTCATAAGTTTAACCATTGCAGTAATACTTAAAAATATTCTTTTACAAAAATGCATTTATAGAATTAAAAATGTTAGAGTAATTTGAAAAAAATGGAACCAAAATAGGTCAAAATCGGATATGAAATAAACTAAAAGAAAATCAAGAGTCAGGTATTGCGTTAATTTATAAAACGATTTGGGGATATTTAAATCTTGCGTATAGACAAAATATTTAAATATTTTAGATGAATGGTGAGTTGTGAATATTCCAATACACACAATTGATATTGAAGTATAATGTGAAGCTTCAACGAGCCGCTATAGTTATTTTAACATGCGTTATCGGTGTGGTGTCGTGCTCTTGTAATTACAGACAGCTAAGTGATCAAACATAACAATCAAGTTAAGTGACTTCCCTAGTCCCTAGTTAATTACTAGGTTTCGAGTTTGATTATTGCTTTTTCCGATGAGGTAATTACCCCGAAAACTGTACATTGAAGGTTTCACAAGTTAATTATTATTAAGGTAAACAGATTCAAAACCTAAAACAATCATCTCAGAATTGAAAATTCGATATTCGAATAGTATTGGACAACATCAAATTTGTATGCAACATTTGTTATGTAGATTCCTTAATTTAATTTTTTCTTATCTATAAATTATACTTAATTGACAAATTTTTCTAAGCACGCATATGTTTAAAAATATTCATGATAATTTTTTCTTATGATGTTCTTTCTTACTGCGTGTTTTATTTTTAAACTATAAAGATAATTATACTGCACGCTATTTGAGTATATCTTAAATAGATGTCAGTGCTGATTACGATTTCTATAATTGATAAGGCTTGCTAATCTAACGTGGATGTTAATTCAAAGTCTTCTCATTTCTTCTTTGTCAAATGAATGAATTATCTTTTGAATTAGATAATATCACTACTCCTATATTACAGATATATTACCATTCCAGAGGGAATTCAACACAAGGGAGGTAGTGGTGATACATTTTTCTACACCAATGGTTCATAACAAGATTTCTACCGCAATTATAAGGTTACTATTCCGCTGTATTAACTACTAAATCTAATTAAGCATTCTAAATTTTATTTTTTTCAGAGAAATCATTGCCATATTTTACTATCGAAAGAAATGTATTCATAAAATAGAAGCTCTGTCTATTAATTTGTTGTCGTCATGGGTAAAAATGATCACACCTACGTACCGTATGTATACAATTGGGAAATAACAATCTTAATATTTCTATAATATTAATTCTATTTAATAAAATGCATAAATAGTGTACAAATTGTCAAAGCTAAATATGTTTTGAACATATGTGTGTATGTAGTTCATGGCCAAACACAGGTAGAATAAATTAATTTTCTAAGACTATAAAACGTTTTTTTTACTTATCTAAACTCAATTAAAAAAATAAAAGTAAACTTTTTATAAACATATTTTAAAAGTTGTATGTTCATTGGAAGTATAAGTTCTTACCATAACTAATAAATGATTAAAATGGTATAATATAATTGAAACAGTTCTGAGACCAAGACAGAATATTTGAGAAATATATGTATATTGTTATTATCGATCTTTTTGATATGTCCTTTTGTTATCTAATTAAAAGTATATAAGTACGTATGTTATCTGAGTCTCATTTACTACGTTAAACATAATGAAAGAGTTATACTAGTTGTTTCTAAATTGTACTATTAGGATGGGCTGATTATACGGATTTCATTAACATGTATAATTAGCTAATATAATAATAATATACATTATATATATTATATACAAAATAGGAAATAGGAAATATATTAAAAATATAAATAAAGATGTTGAAAATATTTAGTTTTTACTACATATAAATATGTAAACATTTATGCATATTAAATCATATTTAATCATGTCTCCATATTTTATTATGCGGAATGTATTTACGATTTACGACAATTGGACACAAATAGGATATAAATTGGAAATATGATATCCGGAACAAATTCATAATGTTGTTATATGACAAGTATAAGGGAAGCTGAGGAAGAGGATGACCGCTAATAAAGTGAATTTCCAAGGTGAATGTAGCAACAGATTAACAATTCGCAAATTAATGAACGTGAACGAGGACAGGTAGAGATTGAGTAAAATGATCATGAACATCACCCGAGATCTCTTTGGAACTGACAACACAAGGGTGCCAGGAGATTTTTAATTCCTTTTAACATGTTTCTTTGCATTAATCTTAAGCTTTAATTAGTCCCCGGCACGGTATTCATTAGTACGGTATATACCAATATTTATACCAATAAATATATATAAATATGTTTTTACTACTTAACCGAAACTGTTATAAAACGATTTATTTTTTTAAATATAACTTAAAGTCTATAAAATACCTATACTCGTCAAAATAATATATGTATATAGTATATATAAAATGGTGATAGCCCATCAACTAAACAAAATTTTTTATTAAAACATGTGAGTTATATAAAGTTTTAAATTTAAATTTGAAAATGATATTGCTTTACTATATATTTCTATTTCTATTTCTATTTCTATTTAATTTAAATATACATGTATACACACACCCATAGATGTATTGCCTAGATATAGAGGCCCGCCATCTTGTAATGCAGCAGGAGGTCCCCTGATTCCAATAGTCCCAATATATTTTAAAACAATAATAGTAATACGCTTTTGATTAACCCCCTAACAATAAAAACATGTAAACATTAAATTTAACAAATCTAGTTTCATACTCTTTTTGTAAATGTAACATGAGGTCCGATCATAATATATTTTTATAGTATTTTTATAAGTAGCATTTCTACTTGTAATAATATATTTTGCTATATAAGTATAATGTAAAATAATAATTTAAACAAATTTACTACATTTTTAAATATTTAATTACAATTATGCATGAATTTACTTTGAAAACGTTTAAATGTCTTAAATAGAAAAAGATGTATATATATGGACAATTTTCTAAAGAAATTTTTCTCAAAACTCGAAAAAATTCGCAAAATTAAAACATAGTGCTAAAATAATATCATTATAAAAGAAACAACATATTGTTAACAATACATTTTACAAGTATCGATTTTTTTAAATATCTATAAAAGTCACAATTAGTATTTAAAAACTTGTATATTTCAAAAGGCTTTAGTTTCAAATCGATTAAATATAATCTCTTTTTGTTAATACAATTAAATGTTGACATTATTCCCAAATTAATACAGCCCATATTAAAATCAAAATAATATAATATATATTAAAGTAATATATTATATTACTTTTATTAATTTAAATATTATATATTAAATATTATAAACCATTAAATGTATTCATTATGTGGTTACAAGGAAAATATGAAGTTTATAATATTATGAATTTAAATATAGAATTATCTATGAATTTACATGATTGAAAATGGTGAAATACAAAAAGCTATATATCTTAATTATATTATATATACGTGTATTTATAAAATCTTTCTATAAATATGGAATAAGTGTGGCGGCGTGGTTCAAATATTCAAAACAGTGTTCAAATATATTTTTGAATACCTACAGTGATGGAATAATAATCTTGTAAACATTTAGAAGTATATATGTATTAGTTTTTCATTAAAAAAACTTGACTGTATAATTTAAATGATGTTTCAACTTTAGTTTGATATTTTCCAAATATATTGGAAATTTATATATATTATTACATATATATTATATATATATATACATTAATATATATATATAATTACTATGTCTAGTTATATCTCTGACAATGACAATGTTTGATATAAAATTCCCCAATAATCGGTATTACTAGTTAAAAATTGTAAACATAAAATAATATTATAATTTAAACTTTTGATAAATACAATAATATATACTATGCCTTTTTTGTTTTCATTTTTCATTGTTTCACTTCTTCTTCAAATGAGTATTCTGGAGGTACTTTTGGTAAATTCATTTTACATATGAGAAGATGTTTTATTTTAGAACAAAAATATTGTACTATCTCCAGCAATGTAAATTATAAATTGTATATTGTGTGACTCGGCTGTGATTCTAACACATCCCTGATGTCATTTAATAATATTAATGGAGGAAGAAAGTCAATCGATTGTGAGTGATAATATCGACAGATGAAAATAATAATGTTCTTTGCAATCTTCTAAGTGAGTGATAATATCGACAGATGAAAATAATAATGTTCTTTGCACGCTTCTAACTAAACATAGTTTAAAATATATACGTATTACTGCTAATTACCTGATATTACCTAATTTCTGATTTATAAGGATTACTTTTTAAAATTACTTTTTAAGTTATATTCACTTTTGATTTATATGTTATGTTAAAGCAAAGTGGAAAATGCACAGTGCATATTAAAAATAATATTGTATTATCTCAGACTACTTTTCTAAAAAAAGCTACTGTTTACAAAATTGTTAATTTCTATTTTTAAATTATTTAACGATAACGTACGACTAAAAAAGTTTATTAAAAACAAATAATCGTATTCCTCCTAAATTCATTTTAACGCAATAAAGGATAGTCAGTGTGAAGATTTGGGTTCTGATAACTTCATACGCTTTAAATTTTTCACTTTTAATATATTTTCGAAATAATAATATGCCGCAAGTAAGTCCTTATTTTGGAAACTTCCAAATTACAAAAGGGATTTATCTTCACAAAGAAGACAATTATGTGTACAATACAAATAGTTAATTACTTACTTTATGCATCGTGACTATATCAGAATAAATGAGACCTGTTGTAGTAGAAAAAAGGAGATATTTTAAAATGTATTAAAACTTTGTTTATTATAAATGTAACTTAACTGAACTTTCTTTTAATAATAATTATTTATTTCCAGGATACTAAAAAAAATATTGGTTCAAATTATATATAAGAAATATATAACAGGTTTGTACAAGTAAAAAATAAAAATAATAGAACACTGAGCGAAACTAGAGGCAGCCATTAATTGAATGATCGAGCTAGTTACCCTTTACATGATAGGCGTGCAGTTTTAAATAAAATTATGGATAAGGCGCTAACTAATAACACGATATAAAAACACAAATACATAGCAAGTTACAAAGGGTGTATATATACACTTATAATTGTATGCATATACTAAATTACATGGAAATTTGTAGGTTGGTTATATATTACCCATGACTGTTAAATATGGATGCTTATATAAGAATAAAAATACAGCTTTCAGTAGTGATTTACAAAATAATAAATAAATAATAAGTAATATATATTTATTAAATAAATTTGAAGAGTATAACAGTAAATACATTAAATTTATTTATTATAGAGACATATTATGTAGAGTTTTATAATTTTTGTAAATTATTCATTTTGAAATATTTAATTAAATTTTCAAGAGGTTAGTCATGAAAAAAATACAAATACATATCATAAAAAAATGTTTCCTTAAGGTTCGTACAAAGTATGAGAAATCTATATTTACTATATATTACGTATGTAGAAAACGTTGGTTTCTTTATGATATGGTTTACATATATATTGTGTACAATGATTAGGCCTAACAGACTGAAAGCTACTTATTAAACAAAAGGAAAATTGAAAAAATAAAATCAATGTCAAAGTAAAGAAAAGAAAAAGAAAAGGCGCATAATATGGATTGCAAAGATAGCAGACTGGAGGTACATTATACAAGTTTTAAGTTGTGTATAAGTTTGAGGGCTGAAATCTTTTCAAACTTACATAGTTCCTTACATGGTATTTATTATTAATGAAATACAATTCAAATGCCACAAATAGAGGGATTTTATATTGAGCTTATATAGTGGCGGCAAACAACTTAAATATAATGTGGTTTTTCTTTACAATTTTTTATGCGTGTTGAGTTGTATTGTAATTTTATCAGTATGGAAGTGGCTAAACATGCCTAATACTCTGCAGTCGTTTTAAATTAGTAATATATAATTAACTTTACTCAAAATATTTTTCTATATGTAATCAGATAAAGATTACAGATAAATTATAATTATAATTGTATAGAAAATATACTTGTAGAATGCTTATATTTTAGTGAATAGAAAATATATTTTAGTGTATTATACATGTCCGGAACTGCTCTTTTTGACACACAGGTGTATGTTGGACCTCATCTTTTTAGAAGAATGTATTAATAGATAAAAAAGTATTTACCTATAAAAACTTGCTAAGTAGTAGAATACGCAGATATTAGTTTATTATTCTAAATGTTTATTTTACCAGTCACAAAATTACTTTGCATGACGAGGTCCGGTTTTTTAGACCTCGACTTGTTGGCGGATCTCGAGTAAAGTTGTTTATCCGCCTGCAGGACCTCGACTTGTTGGCGGATCTCGAGTAAAGTTGTTTATCCGCCTGCAGGACCTCGACTTGTTAGCGGATCTCGAGTAAAGTTGTTTATCCGCCTGCAGGACCTCGACTTGTAAACAAAGATGAGCTATGGACTAATTAAGGCATTAAATATAGTTATTGTGTGTAGATTTTTATCGTTTTAAAATAAAGATAATAAAAATAACGTTCCATACCTCCATTTGTACTCCACGTACTATATATATACCTAACACAGTATGTCTCCTTACCAAGCAATATCTATAGTGATATTGTACTTTAATCTAGGAATATTTAATTATTACCAAATCATTGTGAAACGAATCTCTTGTCATTAAACTTTATTCTAGACATAGTTATAATTTATTTTATTAATCCATTTAATTATTTAATTATGTATTTATTATGCAACCACCCTAACAATATGAATGAATTCAATCTGTAAACATGTGGTATGACAAATGTAATTAACATAATTCTACTGTTGCGCGTGGTAATAACCTATATATAGTAGCAATTTGAATCTGCCCGCATGATCCTTTTTAGATATCCTATGAGGGCATAATAATTTTGTCGTAGCGGAGGGAAACTGTATACCTATCTTTAATGTGAGAGCTTATATTTAATGTCACTAATAGCACAAATAGCACTATTCTTTAAAGGATTTGTGTATTGGTCACTTTTAAGTTTCTTAGAAGTTATTGTTTTAGAGAGATTGCATTATGTATAAATTAAAAGGTATTTAGCTAATCATTAATTATTATAATACTATATTTGTATTGTATTTATTTATTTGTAATTTATTAGTTTTTCATTTATTTATGCTTTTTTAACTACAATTATAATCTAGTAAAATAAGTATATAAAATGTATACACTCATAATTATATGCCTTATTTTATCGACAAAACAAGATCCCCTAAGGACATAACTATTTTTATGCACTTAACTACATGTCTGATTTTAACGACAAAACGAGATCCACCAAGATAATAAAGACATTATTTACACATTTATCTTTATTTTAACGTCAAAACGAGGTTCAGTAACCAATCAAGTATAATATTAGTTTTACACACTTTACCTACATGGGCTCGTCAAGATGGGCTCCAGCATATTGACTAATATACTTATTTTTCAAAATCATTACATACATATTAAAAAACGATAATATGCTATTTAAGATAAGCACGTTATTGTTTGTCAATCGCAGCATACAAATTCTATATAATTACTGTAACATATACATATATTATTTAACTTAATATTCATGAAACGCCGTAAATAGCCGAATGTTTTTATAGAAACAAAATATATAATATAATATTTTATTTTATTTATAACTTATTGCAATTATGTATTTTAACACTATATTATTCACAATGAGCATTTACTTGTATTACTTTAACATTTTTAGAAGCAACTAACAAAAAAAATCGGAAAGTGTAAATGAAATGAAATTTATATACATTGTTAATGCATTTTTATTACAAATCGAGGTCCATCAACAAAGGATATAAATATTTTTACATTTAACTGCATTGTTTTATCGACAAAACGAGGTCCAGTAATTAATGAAATATATGAATATTTTTACACACTTTAACTACGGGCTCGGTAAGATGAGTTCCAGCGAAATGATTGATACAGTTAAAAAACCAAAGCCACAATAAATGAGAAAGTTTATTAAAGAAACAAAAACACCCAAGCTTTCGCAGTTCAGCTAGAAAGCATAATCATGGAACGGTAAAAGCTTGGGTGTTTTGTTTCTTAAATAAACGTTATCTTCTTATTGTTGCTTTTTTTTCACAAGTTACCAATACAAGTTTTTATTCGTTGGTATAATTGCTTTTAAAAATCAATACATAAACATTTTCTTGAATAACATGCTATTGCAGTAATTATACATCACTGTTTAAAACAGCATATGACTTTTTTAAGAATAGACATGCCACTAATCCTGATTAGGCATGCGTGCCGTATAGCCTATATACTGCATGCATATTGTATGAAGACTGTTGAAATGCCAAAATACCCCTTCTTAATGATCACGTGTAACAAATAAAAAGATCACATAATACATTTATATCAAATCTTATCATTTTCATTTGATTATTTTTTCAGGTGAAAAATATTCTAACTGCGAAGAATAGAAAGAGTCATTGATATATTGAGGAAATTTTGACTGAAAATAGTAAAATTATTGCAATATTTTATTACTCATAAAATTAACAATTTGTACCTAATTGCTGTACACGCTTTTTTATAAAAAATAAACTATTATAATGTTTTATTTATTTATTTATGATACTATAAATATATATATAATTATAGTAATAAAAAAATATATATTTACATAGAATTCTTAATTTTATAAAATAAAATAATATTTATTGATATTGATATTCTAAGCACGAATTACAATACAAAAAATATATTTACTGTATGAATGAGTTATTATGCTACTGAAAACGTAATGGTGTAACTATTATATATTTAAAAATTAATAGTTTAATTTTCTTTTTAGAAATTAATTAATAATGTATAAAAAGTATACCTACTTCTAAAACACAATTTGGAATTATATAATGAAGAAAAGTATCTAAAATTGGTATTTTAATTGAAATGAGATTAATTGGAATTTGACAACAGTTTTTATGAAATAAGTTATATTATTTGACAGTAATGTAATATTTTAAATTAAAGTGGATTAACTATTGATTTGTGCATACGTTAATGATGTTATATAGATGTAACAAAAGAGAGGTTTTGTAATAATAAATAATGTATTTAAATTAGGTGAAAAATATATTAATTATTTCATCACCAAATATTTGTAAACATTAAAATTCCAAAAGGCCAAAAAGCAAGATACGTCTTTAAAGTGGACATGATTTACATTAAGCATACATATTTATGTTCTGTAAAATATGTCAACATTATTTCGATAGACAGACAATAAATGTTCATTGCTTTACGTGTTATTAATAATTCAGATGATTTATAGTGGTAGCTTATGCGCTACTTTGAAATGCATTCCCCAATGAGACCAGGATACATACTAAGTATATATAGCGATATATCAACCTGTGTGCATTCCATTAAATGTTGTTTTAACAATTACATGTAGTATAGAAAAATGAATATATATTTATATACATAAATGTGTACGTATGTTCAGGTTTATAATATAGGGAGTGACGTAGTTAACTAGATTTACCATCTCAGTCTGAAACCTACGAATTTTTGTAGGTTTCAATTTACATTAATCGATTTTAATTAAAATTCTCGTAATGCTTAAAGCACTGTCAAAGTTATGTACCTTTATACATGTATATAATTTAAATTTTTAAGCCTAATTTAATAAAAACATACCTTTATTTTTTTTAAGAAAATGTAAATCTTTAGAAATATAATTTTTAAATAAAAGCCCTGAATATATGTATATACTAAAAATATATACAATAATTTCTTAAGACAATTACTAAATTTAATTAGTACTGTTTTAGAAGAAAAATGTATTTTATTCAAATTCTCTTTAACTGTAAATTTGTTTATTGTTATATCTATTTGAAATAAACGTATAACCACCCAAGACAAATATTCAAATTTAATGGAGAATGCACATATATATATTGGTGCAATAAGGGTCAATATATTACGAGAGCACTTTTTTTTAATCAGGCAAATCTAGGATACTATTATAATATTTAGTATACATTTACTAAGCTGCAGCTTTTCTGTAACTTCAATAATCATGTTTAAGTGTAATTACTACTCGTACTTATACAAAATCTATAAAAATATAATTGATTTTAAAAGCAAATAT
The DNA here is from genome assembly GCA_036023295.1 of Invenusta paracnida. Classification (NCBI taxonomy): domain Eukaryota; kingdom Metazoa; phylum Platyhelminthes; order Proseriata; family Coelogynoporidae; genus Invenusta; species Invenusta paracnida. The sequence continues at coordinate 14,315 of JAYRBW010066396.1, read as the reverse complement.
ATGGAATTCTAAAATCAGATATACGAGACACCGTAAGCCACTTATTTCTGGTGTATCTAACATGAATGAATTACAATTTACAATTTGCAATTTGCTTCGAATTAATTATATTTATATAATAATATAAACTAAATAAACCAAATTGAATATATTGAGAGGGAAAATAATCTTTTCCTACAGTACTGTTCATGTTAAACAAAAAGAATAATGTCAATATAGTAAACTTCTTTTTGTTTAATATGTAAAACCATATTATATTATATTTACCAGAAATAAACAAAGTATTTTTGGCAAAATTAACATTTTTTAAATTGTTACATTCGAGTTAACGTTATTATTCTTTATAGAATGTATAGTTATAAAATATTAAATGTCAATCAATGTAATTATTCATAAAGTAAAAAATCCATTTCTGGTTTGGATTATTTATTCGAAGTTTTGTGTTTAAGGATTAAGTTGCTTATGCATGATTGGCATATCATTAATTCTTTAAATGTACATGCATGTTCTATATATGCAAATCATAATTTCATTAATAACGAATTCGTAGTATAGCAAGCTTGTCAAGTTTTTTTATTTCTCTTGCATATATATACGATTTTAAGAGGAATTAATAGAATTATTTAATGTTTTAACTAAATAATGGGAATTGATATTTTCTTTAAAAATTAAATGTGTACATGGCTTTAATGATATTTAAATACTAATTGGCAAAAATCTCACACAATATCCAATTAAATCAATAACTATACGAATTAGAATTAGTTTATATTAATTTAATATAATAAATAAAATGTGTTTATGCCTTTATTTCTGAGAGTATTAAATAAAATTGAGTTCATGCGAGTAAATTGATTTATTTTCTGTTTGTCTTTATCAAAATTAAATAATAAAAGCTGTATTTAATAATATCTAAACGTAACATTGTATAAAAAGTATTCATTTATGTAAATGTTAAGTATCACTATATCTCTGAATAAGTCAAATTTCAAAATTATAACCAATTCAATTTTTCTCCTTAATACAATTATATTAATGTAATATTCCCCTTTTCACCTATAACGTAATATATAAAAAATTTAATTTATATATACACAAAAACAAAAATACGTACATCTAATGCACAGAACATAAACACGTTCAAGCCAGCTCCAATCCAAAATTATCCGTCCACGTTAAGCCAGCTTGACAGAAATATACTAAATAAATACTTAAAATAATAAATAATTGAGTTTATATTGAATAATATATACATAATAAATAGTTTCTGTTAAGACAAAATCTTATTGATCAATGAGTGTAATACGTTATTAATTTGCAAACGTGTAACCGAAGATTTTATCGATTCTAAATGATATTATTGTTTATGCAAAGTGCATATTAAGTCGGCTTGAGCGTTTGTACGTGTCATTAGTATAGCTGACTTACTGACTAATTATAGATATATGACAATGCTGGCTTGTACATCGCGAGTGACTAGAGCTCAGTAGTGACCTCCACACATGAATACTTCGATTAATCAGTTAGTCCAAACTTTGACTGACAGCGAAGCGCAACTGATCCGAACTATGTATATACTGCAGACTAGGTAGGTTATGTGCGATGTTAATCTTGAAATAAGAGATTATTTGTACTCATTTTTATAGCTATACCTAATACAGAGTTAATGACACTTCGTTGTAGATTTTGAATGTTTTTTAAATAAAACTTACTATCCTACTAATAACATCAAAAACTATAATGATCAGAATTGTTTGTATGTAACAAAATTGATACCAGAATAGTATTTTTATAGTACTTGGAATTTTCTTTTTTTGGTTTTAGTCGTAAAATGTTTCTAAATTTTGCTTTAAGAATTTATTGATTATAATTATTTAGGATTATAAGCTGTAACATTTTATTTTTCCACTTATTTTGTATATGTATGTTAATGTTTATTATTATTATTATTATTATATTTGTTAATATTGGTTTTTTAATGATTATGCGTATTGTTTCCTTTTTTATATTTAGTAATAATTATATATTTTTGTTGTATTTGTTGTATTTCTTATACTTCTTGTTCTTCTTCATTTTTGTATTACTACACTTTGAATGTACTTGTACAGATTTCGAGGATAAATTTAAAAATAAAAATAATAACAAATGCTACAAGTTGATCAGTACAAGTTATGAGTACAAATATTAAGGAAATATTTCTGATAATTAATTATGTATACTTTTTGTACTTAACAGCTTCACGTTGTTAAAATTTGTAGTGAAATATAAATAGGTTTCATTTTTTTCATATAACATATTGTACTCTTAGAACTAAGTCGAAAGTATATCGTCTATTCAATTTATCACTTCTATATCACCTTCTATATAAACATTTGAAAAATGTGTGGTCAAACTAGTTCTTTTCTTTAACGATGCATTATTAATTACAATATTTATTCCCCTGCCAATAAAGTGTCATCAGAAATAAAGACGCTATATAAGTAGAGTTAGTAGAAATTGAACGCCCACACATTACTTCAGATATTCAAATAGCTTAATATATAAATAATTCTTTAAAGTGCCATGTTATGTCAGATTTAAACATATTATGCTTTTGTAATAATATAAACTTGGATCAGAACTTGTACATATGTATAGTTACAGGATAAACACGAAGACGCTTTTATTATGATCCCTTATACGTGTTATACATTCTGAAATCAATTTAGTTCAAATAATTTAGCGCAAATTAAGATTAGAAAATTCCATAAATTGGTCACAATTTATTATTTTATAATTATATATTCATTGTTTCATCGTTGGCCGTGGGTGTGTGGGCCGTTAATGAGACCTAACAAGGTTGAATCAACTACATATGTTCAACTCTCGGGTTTCTTGTAATATACCCTTTAGTAGTGAAATCCACAATTTATCATTTTTTCTTTTATACTTATGTATAACTTGTTCCGCATTTTCAATTATATATTTCTATTATAGTTCTTATTCCACATACATAGACTCAAACTTTTAATAGTTGAGAGGAATAGTTGCGCATATTCAAACATACATTTTAAATTGTAATGCATAAAAAACTACGAGATGCTAATAAACACAAAGATTGATACATTATTTGTTCTGACAGAGTTTTAGAGAGTTCAACGTTATACATTAACAAATGTGAGGAATAACGAGCTCTGTAACGTAACATGTTTATTTGGAACATACTACATTTCAGAGGGTTTATACAAATAGGAATAGTATTAAAGAACATGTTCACTTATGAACATGTAATACGAGTAAATGAGTTAAAATATTTACTGATCTTTATTTTGATTTAGGCACGCGCTAAACTGCAATAACAGAATAATTTATGGTTGAACATTTTTTCATCTCATTAAGCAAGTAATCACGATTCTGAAATTAATATTATTAAGTATATTTTTTTAGTATTTTTTTTATGAGGTACACAGTAGTCAAGCAATGACAGCAATGTACAACTATAATTGTGATCCACATAACTATTACTTAAATTAAATTAAATTAAAATAAATAAAAACAAATTTTATTTCTGTCGAGCTAATCACAATATCTAGCATTAACTTTATATTGTTGGGCTACACCATTAAAGTTTTATATTTCGAATCTAAAAGTGACAGATTATTAGGTATTATGTATTCATACAAAACACACCAAAAGGAATTGCTTGATATGCTTTTAAATATAGATAATTTAATAAATAATTACTAATATAATTATATAGAAAGTTAATAATTACTAAGAAAACAAATCTTAATGGAACAAATCTTACGAGCTGTGTTTAGTATACACGTCGACTAAGATCTACAACACTTTTTCCGATGATTCATTTCTTTTATTTGTATTGTAACTTGAATAATTTTATTCAGTCAAATATTTTTCAATTTTAACTATTTATATAGATGCTCTTAGTTTATAAGGTAGTTAAATAAATTATTATATAATGTATCTTAATAATTTCATTGCTGTTTTTGGTTTTCGGGTAAACAAGTTTAACGAATTATTTTATTTTTAATATTTCTTTATGTTGATTTTGACATCTCAATCATTTCCAAACGAGTAATTTATTATATTGTGGAAATATATTAAATTTTGATAATTATTTGATAATAGTTAAATGTTATAAATGCCTATCATGGGGATCGCAGAGTGAAAGAGTATATCCCAAACTGGTACGTCAACCAGAATCTCCACTCATCGACATATTATAATAGTTCAATAGCCTAACATCTTTTAGAAGGCAGCTCTCTTTCGCCGTACCTAAAGGACTATTTTCATGTTTTGAAGCGAGCACCGGGAAGATCTCGACAAGTCCTCAAAGCACAACTCATCGAGTCAATTAAGTCATCAATTTGTAAGAAATTAGTTCCAAGAGATATTCTTAATTTGCTTTGGTTTTACCATAGAAATAGAAGTAAATAGAAGCGAAATAGCGAATCTAAATTATGTGCAACTTCGTAAACGGAGTATAAGACCAGACATCCAATCATAAGGCAGTGCAAAATCACGTGACTGCATAAGGAAACAACTACAATAATCTAGATTAAATAGTTGCTCTGTTTATACCTATATGCAATTGAAAAATGTATATCTTTAACTTTCAAATGATAGTAAGTATTTACTTCCTTTTCAAAACATATTAGATACTCCATAGCTAAGAAATCTGTATCAGAATTGGGATAAATTTCACCGTCTAGCGGTGATCGACGCTTGCATGCTTAATTTCGATGAGTCATCCAAACTGTGCAACTTCTATATAACTCTCATTTCTATGGGTTTTACAAGTCTACGCTAAGTGGCTCGCTTGTGATGTAACTTCTTGGCGTGCGTTACAAAGCTTTCAGTGAAGCTTTTAACATGAATGTCTTTTTGTTTCGTTGAATATCCATTCAGTATATATTCTCTTCCTTTTTACCGGAATAAGTCATGCATAGAGCAATCAGAAAGTTTCGAGTAACTTGGGGCTTTTATTTTTAATTCAAATTTACTAAAACTAACATCTAAACTTTGGAGCTGTTTTCATTTGTATTTTAATCAATACTGTGTATATTGATAGTTACATCAACAAATGCAATGTATGGATCATGGACTTTTCGAAAAGTTAAATATAATTATATATTACATTACTGAAGGACAATTTGTTGTTATATCAACAGATCTAATCTAAAGCTATAATTATATATTTCTAATTGCGTGTTTAATTTCAATTAGTAATAATATAAACATATCTGCAATTTAAACAAAATAAATAATTGTGTAGGAGGGAAAGCGACCGCATCAAATAATACATTGAAAAGTAATATAATAGACTGACAAAGACTATAAAAAGCGGATATTTTCTATAATAATTTATTAGTTTTAAAAAATATATGCTCGGCTACATTATATGGAGATCTTTTTTATGGATTTGTATACAAATTTTGATATTTTCTATGTACACGCGGTAAGATAATTGTTGCTAGAGGAAAAATTGGATTCCTTTTAACTTTCAGCTGCTTCTATTTTATCTTTAATGAAAGAAACGTCTAAAAACATAAAGCTATCTGTTAAATAGTTTCTAGTTATGATTCCGAAATGTTCTAACTTTTATATATTCTAACTCGATGTTCTAAAAATGAACAGTTGCGTGACAATTGATGTCTAACTTCCTATACGGACAATATTATAAAATCAACTTTATGGAAACAATATCAAGTTTATGACTTTCACTTCCATTTCTCAAGTAGTGGAGAATTGTTTAAACTTACGTAGATTGTGATTTTGTTGATTCGACTATAATGCTTCATGTAGCCAATAAATTAAGTTTGCTTTATCAAATATTGTCAATGGCACAATGATATAGATGTGTAAAAAAAGTAAAACATATCTTTCATACATAAATTTGTTTTATAAATTGTTAACATTAAATTATGTTATATTTATTACATTTATGCATTAAATATATCATCAAAAGGTAGAATAGATAACATCTATAGCATACATTTAGATTTTTTTTTAATTGTTTTATACGAAATTTCAATTAATATTTTTGTAGTTTAAAAATTATAAAATATAATGACAAATATTTATATTTTTAATGAAAAGGAATAAATGCTTAATTTAAATGCTATATATAAAATATTTAGGTGTTCGTTTAAAAATATCGAAAAAAACATTTTTAAATGTATCGAAACTTGTTATGATGTTATTTTATGGATGAAATTAATATGCTACCTTTAGAAAAATATACATGGCATGATTATTATTTATTTTTTTAGTTTATATGTTTATATAAATAATATATAACAAATACTCTAATAAAATATGTACAATAATCAGACAATGCTAATGAACGTTATTATATATAATTTTCAAGATCATAACAATAATTAAACATCTTTATTACTTTCTAGTAAATCAATTTATGTGTCGTGCAAAATAACAAAATAGATCAGAGAGGAAAACGAATTAATACGAAGATAAATTTCGATTATTTTGAAAATTTGTAACGAACTATATTTGATTTGTCCCAAATCTAGAATGAAATCAGGAGTAATAAAGCAAACATTAGTTTACATATAGACTAATAAAAAATGCCAATATTCTTTTAAAAGTAAACCACGATTATTTATTTCAACAAAAGAAAATAATGAGGATTTGGAATAAAAAAATATTTCGAATTAGAAGAAAGACTAAGAAAAGAATTGGGATTACGTTTAACGTAGTAATTAAAATATATACTAATTTATATTTTATAAAAGATGCAGAATTCAAACTGTATGTATATATACAATGTATATATAATGTTTATATTTTGTAAAACTTTTTAGCTATGTTGACGTTTGAATGTGAATCTTTAACTTTATAATTGTATGGGACATAAAATAACAAACATTACACAAGCGTAAAACATGATGAACGTACGCTTTACTTGTTTTAATCCTATCATAAAAAATGTCAAAGTTAATTTAATCAATTAGATAAAGACTTTTGGAATAAACCTCAGACTTATACTTACAGCAAGAGTAATTTCCAAGCAATTTAACGCAAAGATTCTTTAACAGAAAACTGTGAAAAATCCTTTTTTCGTTTAAAGAAATTAATATTTTCAACGGGGTTAGACTGTTAACTATTTTTAGGGTATACGATCTTTTAATTTATGAAAAATTATTATTTTTCGTCAGGGTTAGGATTGTTAATCTATTACTATTTATAATTAAATATAGGATACATTTATATTTTTCCCAGCAATGCTTGCAAACGAAATTTGAAGATTTTAGATTTACAGCATATATTTTGTACCCTGTGTATACTATAATACTTGCCTGATTCCTCATTATTATAGCGATTGATATATTATTCTATTTGCTAACTAAATTGATGATCTGCTATGTATAATTATATTGTAGATTTGTTTTTTTAATAACTCTCTTCTTTTAAATGTTTAATTTAAGAAAAACGGAAAATTCCAAAAGAAAGATATGATTAATCAAACATAAATGTTTATATTTTTCGTGTACAAAGGAAGTGAAGTTTTCTTCTAAAATATGCGTAATTACGAGTAGAGTAACTATTATAAAGTCAAAATTTGCATGCCTGTATTCTAGAGATTTAATTGTGAGTAGCTTGCCATACAACCGATTTTTTGTATATATAGAGCATTTCTGATTATTTCCTAAAAACATTGATTGTTAACTAAATTGTAGTTAATTTTGTTTTATTCTTGTTTTTTGTTGACGTGAGAGTCAAATTGTGTGTCATTTTGGTTATCTAAAAGAGAAATATTCGTAAAAAAAATAGAAGCAAAAGCGGAATGTATCGGATCGGATCGGAGTGACTAATTTAAAACATCAGACTTATTATTATACTAATACAAATGATTTTATTGATCATTCTATAAACATATAAATTACCTAATTTTTTATTTTTTATTATATATGTATTTATTCATAAGACATTAACTCTATATGTTATAAACGGTAAAAAAATGAAATAGTAAAATAATTGTTCAAATAGATTGGAGTTAATTTAGTTATATAACAAATATTTTTAGTTGTATGTGTTATTCCGGTTTTGTTATCTTGACTATAATTCCTTTGAAGCGGAAGTGGTATAGATCAACCAAATTATAAAATATTACATAACATTACACATAAATGTAACCTACTCATATCATGTTTTAACATAAAAACTAGTTACAAATTCAGGTATTTGTGCCGCATAGTATGGTGGCTGAAAGTGTTCAGTAAGCAGAATGTTAAGCTTAACGTGCAGAGGTAGAGCTCGACATGTAAAGTTTAAGCTTAATGTGTAAAGGTAAAGCTCGACATGTAAAAGTTAAGCTTAACGTGTAAAGGTAGAGCTTAACGTGTAAAGGTAGAGCTCGGTATTTAGATTTAGAGCTGGATATGTAAAGTTTAAGCTTAACGTATAAAGGTAGAGCTAGATATGTAAAGGTAGAGCTTGGCATTTAGATTTAGAGTTCGACATGTAAAGGTAGAGCTCGACCTGTAAAGATAGAGCTCGACATGTAAAGATAGATCTCGACATGTAAAGATAAAGCTCGACATGTAAAGATAGATCTCGACATGTAAAGATAGATCTCGACATGTAAAGGTAGAGCTCATCATTTAGATTTAAAGCTTGACGTGTAAAAGTAGAGTTCAATGTGTAAAGGTAGAGCTCGACTTGTAAAAGGCGGACAGAATGTCATAATCCAGTCAAAGGATTGTATCCAAGGTGGTTGCAATGAGTTAATGTAAATATGTTTGTTTGAATAATGCAAACAAAACTAATTGTGACAGAGAAAATGAATTAAATAAAACATAAAACTGTTGCAGAATCAAACAAATATTAATCAAAATAATCTCATATTATAAAAAAAGATTGTCCTCTATTATTTATCCCCACCTCGTCTGATAAAATGGGTCAAAGTAATGATTTTCAGAATATGGATGCAATCATATTTTAAGACTAACCAGTTCTTATATAGCATTCACGAGATTTTCTTGTGAGTCTTCTTGCACAGTTTTCTTGTGAGTCACGTAGAATTAAACTGTTTAATAACTGAACGAAAATATATATTTCAATAATATGTTCAGATCAATCCCCTTTTGATTGATGGCATTTTATCTATATCAAAAATTGGTAAATATAGATGTTCATATATAACTAAATAAGAACATATAATAGGAAACTCACAAATGTAAAAAACATGTAGTGGTGTCTTTATGACATTTATTTATATATCTTCAACAAAGTATTCATATTAAGGTGGAAAAACACCTTACTTCAGAACATGATAGTTAATCAGTTTATAAAAATATTTCTGACAAAAATATGGAAAAAACTTGTATTCCTTTGTACTTTATAAAATTATAGCTAATTAATTAATAGAAATATAGAAAAATCCTTAAAAATATCTAAAAATGATGAAATTCTATATAATTTGCTGATTCGATCTATGCAGTATTAGACTGTCTATAGGACTAGAATGTTTAACCTCTTTAAAATTTGGTGTACAATACAATAAATATATTGCAGCAAGCGGTTTATACCCTTTTCTTCTAAAATATGACAAAATAATATTCCTGATATAATATTAAACTACAGCTAACCAATTACTTGTATTAACTATTCAATCTACTTTTCAATAGAGTATTTGAGTTAAGGTTAAGTTTTTAAGTTAGGTTTAGTACTATTTCATTTAGGTTCATTCTCTTTTCAATCATTCATTCATAGGTTCATTTATTTTCAGTATATTTCATTTAATTAAGGTGCATTTTAATCTGCTTTCTCCTCATTTCGGAAAGCAGGTCACCCCGAGGGTACATATTTCTTTGGAGAAAGTCTTTCTCCAAGGAAAGATGGTAAGTCCTTAACTCTTCTTTGAAAAGAGCTTGTTCACAAGGGTCAAGCCCAGAATATTTCACCTCCTGTCTTTGTCTTTGACGAACTTACTCATCTCTTTGGCACATCTGGAATATACAGTTTAAATGATATACAATACCTATAGAAGTAGATTGATTATAATCAAATTACTTTTACATGTCCAGCTTTACCTTTACACGTTGAGCTCTACCTTTCCATGTCTAACTCTACCTTTCCATGTCTAACTCTACCTTTACACGTCGAGCTCTACCTTTACACGTCGAGCTCTACCTTTACACATCAAACTCTACCTTTACATGTCGAGCTCTATTTCTACAAGTCGAGCTCTACCTTTACAGGTTGAACTCTATCTTTACATATCGAGCTCTACCTTTACATGTCTAGCTCTATTTCTACACGTCGAGCTCTACCTTTACAGGTCGAACTCTACCTTTACATATCGAGCTCTACCTCTACACGTCTAGCTTAACCTTTCGCATACTTAATCCTATACCAATACCAAGATTCGCATATTCTCTGGTTTTCGATGTCTCAAGATTACTTTATAAAAAGTTGTGCACAAATGTAAAAATACATCATATTACACACTTAATCAAGATATTTGATGTGTTTTTCTCAATAGCAATGCTGATTGCATTAATTATAATTTCATAATATATACATATGATAATAATTTCATACATGTCTGTGCGTAATTTAGGACTCAACCGAACGAGTATGTATCCAATACAAAACTACATAATGAATATATTATATACAATATATACAATTTTATATGATAATATATTTTAAAATATATGTAAACGTGTTAACTGCTATTATTAACTGCTACTTACTAAACGTTAATATTTAGAATACATGTATACGTTAACTGGATAATGTGTAAAAAATAAATATAAACTTGTTTAAAAATACTTTAAATACTGGTAGAGTCAATCTAATATGTATATTTCATTATTTTTATTTTTAAAGAGATATGAAATAGTTCTAAAATAGCATGTTATGTTCTACTTTTCGTTTTCTAACTTTATAAGTAGTACAATAAAGTTAAATACTAAATACGTATTAAAATCAAATTTTTGTTTAATATACATCTCTTTTATAATTTAGAATACTTTCTTTAAATACACTTAATTAAGGTAAGTCATTATTAACAATATTTTTTTAATAAAATGCGATGATGCATGTGTCAATATAATATATTCCTACATAATTAACTAAAGTTATCTTTTTTTCCCGTTACACTAATCCAATATTACGCTTATCATTAGATTCTTTAGTGTTCCAGTGACGTGTTTTACGAAGTAATTATCAAATATGAAAACACACAAAAACTATTGATTCGACAAACTGTAACATATTACCGTTTATTCAAAATAACTCATTAGGTTAATGAGCAGCATTATTCTTAATTTGTCATTTAATAGCCCAAATTGTACGAAAGTAGTTCTTTTGATTAGTCTGTAGCTCTTTACTTACAATAACGAATTAAATATAGTACGCACACGCACCACAGACAACCATATGTTATATCTCTTATTATAGGTTTTCCCAATCAAATACGGGCAACAGAACAAATGCGTCGACGTCAAATAGAGACGGCTGAGATTTGAATTATTTAAATCGCGTATTTCGTCAGACCAAATGTTGACAAGGCCATATCAAATAAATCCAAGAAAAATTAAATGTTTACACAATTATTATATAGAGCATTTAGAGATTATAATGTCAACCTAAGAGTTGATATTTATGTATTGTGGTATCTTAAATTAAAGCCTTTTGTTTATGATGTATATAAATACATACAAATTAAAAAACAATTATCCACAATGCAAACTATACACCTACCATATGCATAAAATAGATATTAGAACTAAACATTAGCTAAATTTATTGCATTAGAGCGTAAAATTTTTAGGCTAGTACCTACTAGCATAAATACACCGATAACTCATAGGCGTAGGAACCGGGGGGGAGAGAGAGCTACCAAAAAAAATTTGCTGTATAATTTGAGTTGCCCTTTTTGAAAATAAACTTACACTAGATAAAACGAGATCATTTTCCTCAAGGTGCCCTTTTTGAAAATAAACTTACACTAGATAAAACGAGATCATTTTCCTCAAGGTGCCCTTTTTGAAAATAAAGTTATACCAGATAAAACTTAGATCTATTTTGTTAGAAAGATATAAATATCTTAGATATACTAGATCCTTTTCATCTCTTCGACGTATAAAAACATGCTTAAGGAGTTCAATGACTCAAACGAGACTCAATAATGTCTTGCTGCTTCACGCTCATAAAACAGAGACTGATGCATTAAGCCTCACTGACATTGCGAATGAGTTTGTGTCAAACAATGAAAGGGGGAGTCATTTTTTGGAAAAATGAACTAAGTTTATATATCTGGTCATAAAACGAAAAGCAAATATAACACTTCATTTTATCAGGAATTGATCTAAATTTAAACTTGTTATTTAATAATTTTTGATAATTGTGTCTTTGCTCTAAGTTGCATATACCTACAAATACAGCATTACAAATTAGTATCATTATTTTAAAGAATATTCGTATTATTGTTATGCATAATTTGCCTAGTTATTTTGCCAGGATTCATCATTTGCCCTTCTGTTATGCTTTTAACTTATATCATACTTTGTTAAATTTGACACATTATGCCGATTCCTCTCCCTACATTTTGTTATTATTCGTGTAAATAAATAAGATGCTGAAATATCTAATATACTATCTTTTCAGCACGATAAATGCTTCTGAAGTATATATTCTATTTTCAAACCGACGTAAAATGGCAACCTCTGAAAGGTACTCTTTGTTATAAGGGCAATTTTTGGAAAACTCGGAATGGCTCATAAGGCCAAGTCATACTTATTTTCAGTCCTACTTGGCGCGTCATGATCGGCAACTGCTAACTCTCTTTTTGGGCCCCTTCTCTACCTTTTTGAACCAATTATCACCCTTTTTGCGCCCCCTATCTCTCTATTTGCATATTTTACTTCCCCATTTTAGCACACCTCTCCCCTTCTACATTTTATTTTTATTTGGAAATCTTCTTCCATTTTCGAGCTCTCTTCTTTCCCACTATTAGTGCTTCTTTATAAAATCCTTTTTTGCATCTTCTTTATCTTTTAACGTTATAACTCTACCAAAACTAAAGCCCTTCTGAGCCTGCATTAGGAGGTAAAATAAGATTATTTTACTCAAGGGGCCTTTTTTGTAGTACCTAACGTGTGCCTTGAGTTTGATTAGCCCCATAGTAGGTACATAAAATGGGTAACCATGCTTGAGCGTAATTTATTTTGCATATATGTATACATATATTAATTATTGCAAAGTTACCTTAATATTTCTGAGGTATAAAATGCGTATACTGCATTACATAAATATGAAATACGTTTTAATGCAACAATAAGACGAATACTAGTAATGCTGCAAGAATAATAATAAGCTTATATGCTACAAGAAATAAACACTAGTTTATTTGTCTCGAGGTAAATTACTTTAATATATGAGTGTATGCTGTATATCGGTAGCTAACTAATAGTATTAGCATAATTATACAGATTGTTTACAGAAATTTGAATTTTAAAATTCATTTAAATTTGAAATAGTAGGTATGTAGCTATGGGGAAGATTAGTATCATTAGAAGTTTAATTTTATGTTATTTGTATATCAGATCTCTATAAATCTCTAGTTTATAAATATAATATACTTATTAATATACTCTATTATTTATTTTATGCATATATGGTAATCATTTGCAATATGGATAATTGTTTACAATTTGATATGTATTACATACATACATACCTATATACAAAAGGCTTTAATTTACAGGACACAATACAACTCATAAATATCAACGCTCAGGACAGTTAACATTTTAATCTCTAAATGCTTTATATAATTATTCTGTCAAGATTTAATTTTGCTTGGACGCATTTGATGTGGCCCTGTCAACATTTGGTCCGACAAAATACGCGATTTTAAAATTCAAATCTCAGCCGTCTCTATTTGATCTGACGTCGACGCATTTGTTCTGTCACCCATCTCTATTTGATTGGGAAAACCTATACAAAAAGCTATTTATTATAGTTTGTAAGGTATTAATATTACAATATATTGCAACATTTAATTATTGTCCAAAATATTATATCTAAATGTATAACCCCACATTTTGAATATACCTAATTGAAATATATATATTACTGTAACATTTTTTCCAAATTACAAATATTATTTTTCGAATATATAATTTTTCGTCATTTTGTTAATTATTAGAGCAGTTTCACTAGAAAATATGAAGTGTTATAAACTTTAATATTTTAAATAAGATGCATCTAAACCTACGGCAGTAGGTTGTTAGCTCATGCGCGCAACTTACGTACAGTAAGGTATATTAGAATACCACAAG
>JAYRBW010066385.1:0-28468 GCA_036023295.1 Invenusta paracnida | reverse complement strand
ATCAAGCCGTACAGCATAGTCTTCTTCATCCAAACCTTGGACAAGTTGTATTTTGTAAGGATGGTACTTGATTAATTGAAATGTTGATGAAATATGATGTGAATATCTATTTTTAAACGTTTGATATTGATTAACTCAAATGCTGCTGAAATATGATATATTATATTTTGCACCATTTTGGTGCATGACTTCTGCCTCACCCTGTATAGTAATTAAAAGATTGTTATAAATTGAAAAACATTAAATACACAGTACTAGTTTGAAGTACATAGTTTCCATATAATATGCTATATATTGCATTACTCAACCTAACAACACATAATTCTTTAAAGAAAAGGGAAATGAAGATAGGCGTAATCAAGAAGAAATTGCGAGGCGATACAAATATATCAGAAAATGATCCTACACATACACGAGATTATTAAATATGTAATATTGCTCATAAGAGAAGATGAAAGAACTATAATGTGATACTGATTAGAAAATTTGTTTATAGTAAAATGACAACTAACACTAATATTAGATTCAATTATAAAAAAGGCTTAATAAATCTGTCCTGCATTTGAATAACGAAACAATAAGTTATAACAAATTCTACAGAGGAGCTTATGTGATTATAAAATTATTGTCATGGAAATAGTAATACTTTTAATGCAATAATTATCTTCGTGCACAATTCTACACTTTTTTAGAGGTTGTACCTTAATATTTTCTATAGTAGAAAACGAATAAATTAATAATTAAAACGACTAATATACCTATAATTCAACGTAAATTAAACATATATATATTCGAGATACAGTATCGACTATTCCACGAAGCTATTATTTTTTATATATACTCGAATAATGAATAAATGTATATTATTATATTATATTATGTATATTGAATTATCTATATATCTAATCAATCAGACAGCAAATTTACTAGTGTACATACAACTGTTAAATTTGATTGATTTTTTAAACAAGATAACTTCAAAAATATATTTTATAATACTAAGCTTATTTACATTATAGTAATTCAATTTATTTATTGCACACACGTTAATTACTTATTATTACAAACAATATTTTAAAAGTTATAGGTGTATAAACATTCATGTAGAAAATGTTTAAAAATCTATCACATGAAAATTAGTATGTAGCCTGATAGGAAGACTATATCGAAGCTAAATATCTTTTCTGTTTAATTAGAAACATGTTTTAACATTTAAAATAAATGTGTATAAAATATTATTATAATACATAGGATATTATACATATATAGCTATATATTGAGATACTATTATAGCAAACCGGGTCAACATTCGGTTTGTATAAACAATATTTACTAATTAAAAACCTAAAACTTAAAGATGGTTAAAGTGTACTGTAGAAGTAAACTACTTAAGAAGAAAATTGCGATCAATAACAAATATAAATGGGGTTATAGAATAACTAATCTTATACAGCTGTGTCTGTTTATCTTAACAGGCGAGAAGTTAGACCAAATATACACAACTAATATAAATTTATCGTGAAGTGTCCAATATGAATGACGTCTATATAAGAAACTGGACTGCAATCAGGTTGACGGGATCAAGCGTTCTTCAATTCAGGCCTAATCTACCAGTCTACATTACAAATGTTATCCAAGATATACTAGCTGAAAAAGAGGTATATCACCCCATCCCATAGTGTGTATATACATCCAGCGCTTCTAGTGCAGCTAATTACCCACCCATAATATCACCCAGGCCAGTGGGTGATAAATCACACTCAATTGAGCAATACACTTATAGTTTGATCTCTTCAATTACTGTATGTATATGATGTATATATCAAACAATTCCAAATTGCAGGAAGTTATAGAAAATATTCCGGAAATTAAAGGTAATCTGACATGATATACAGAAAAACAACGATAAAAGAATAACAGTCTTTTACAAAAAGCGAGAAATCTTTTACAAATAATTACTAAAATATTTAAAGTCAATTTTATTCATGGATAAGCAAGCATAAAAATTACATAGTATTATTGAGTAATATATACCTACTTATAATTGTTGATTGAAAGAAGTTAACAAAGAAAAACTATCGGAAATAGTCCATACAGGTCTAATATGTAGTAAAGGAAATAAATTTATACATTAAATTCTACCTAACAGAGAAAACATGTTTTAGAGTATATTTTAAATAATATAAGCAACAAATAAATAAAATAATAGTTCAAGCTAGATCATTTTATTGTGATATATTTATTATTATATAGATAAGTAATATATATATATATAAGTACGAGTATGTAAACCATTAAAAACATTAAAACAGTAACAATAAATTATCAATAAAAGTAAAATAAAGTATAAATTGAAAAATATCTGTGTACTAATAATAGAACATTGTATAATAAACAGCTGCAGGAAAACCAAAATATATTGTAAATTATTAATTTGTTAATAGAAAAAAAGAGTATATAAATCTGAACTCCCTAATATTCTAAAATCAATTTTAGATATTCTAGGTATTTGTATGTTACTGAAATATATTAAAATTAGGCACATTACATAATTAAGTACACAAGCGAATTATATTTAAGTAATCGATACCTATATAACAAAGGGCAATTGAAATGTAAAGCTATAAAGAGAGAAAACACAACTTTACTTATATATATATATATACATAGCATATATCTGAAAGAATTCCTCAGGGACGAAGGCAAAAGAACAAGTGAACAAGAGTGTTTGAGGTAAATTGTAATCCCCAGCTCAGATAATCGATACATTTGCATCGAGATTTTACATATTTTACAATTTTCAGTTCAAAAAATACATATACAAATATTTTGCTTTTTAAGGAAGATATTAATAAGTTTAGAGACGCGAGAAGACAGGGAAGAAAGAAGCGAACCAATATGAATTTGGAAAGTTTATGTTCTCCTACTCTTAGAATTTTTCTTATTTTAGGGATTTCTTCGTTCGTTCGTTGATTCATGCATTCATCGGATCTGATCGGAATATATACCTACATACAGACAGAGGAAAAATTGCGCTGGGCGAAAAAGAGTTCGTCGGAACGAATGAATCTAATTTGGCAGACAGACTAAAAATTCATTTCAGCAGTAGAAAAAATAGTTCTTCGTCGAAGACTTACTCTTTTTAGTGAGGAGGGACAGTCCAACTACTGGAGAGGGCAAGCTGTGACTTGCAGACAATTCATTAAGATTCCCGGCTACTATGTCCTTTCCAATCCTCTTTCTCGTTTCTTCTTCAAAAATGAAGCTCGAAGCTAACTGAAAACCGCCTCAAGGTAGCTTGACAACTAGTACAATGCTCATCGTTGTATATATTATAAACCTACGTAGGTATACTACATACAGCCAGGCAAAACTCTTCTTTAAGTTCAGCCAACAAGTCAATTCGTCAAATTGGTTTGGGATCAGGAAAATTATTACATACAAAAAGTTCTCTTTTACTTGCCCATAGAGATACTCGAACTCTTACTGGAAGTAACTATAAGATCAGTACAAGTCAAGTCAAATTAGTCACAGATTTCTTCTTATATATTATAACTAATTCATAATATTAAAATTTATATTATTATTTCCTCTTATAGTTATTATTATTATTTCTATTATTATGTGCACAGTTTTCTCTATACACATTACACACATACACGAATATATTTGATAATATATTACTTATTATATTGTAAACACCCTGGAATTTAGCTAGCTTATAGATTATTTTCTAATGAAGAAGCACTTTTAATTAATTGTTTCTGTTCTATCTCCTGCAAATTTATTATTTCTGTGATTATTCTCTGTTCTATTTATTACAAGTGTATGCGATAATTTAGCTGGGAATAATATTGTAATGCTCCTAAATAAATATAGATTTATTACATGAACGAATTACATTATGAAGCTATTATTCCTCCACATGTTCTACTATGTATAGGTACATAATTATAAGCTGAATTATATATACTATTCTCTTAAGTTGGAAAGGATAGATTAGATTAGATCTCTTATAGAAAAATAAAGATTGCTTAATTAATTAATTAATTCTTCATTAGAAATATCTAAAGTTGAAAATATTGATGCCAAAAATAGGAAATATTAATAAACAAAATAAGGTGTCTATAATTTCATTACAAAACAATATTCAGGCATAACTTCAAAAACTTAATTTCAACGAAAGCATATAATCTTAATTAATGAAAGGCTTCATTGTTCTATAAATTTCAAATTTAAGTACTTTATAATTTAAACCTATATAATTATTGAATATCAAAATTGCTTTGAAAGTCTATAATAATAGGAGCTGGTCTAATAAAATGTAATTACCACCCTATGTCAACACGAAAAAACCGTGCCTATATTTCATGGAGGTAAAAGCTTTTAAGATCAACAATAAAGCAAATGTCAGAAAAGTATATTGTTTTTGTATTATAATAAAAGTTGACTCATTGAGAATGAAAGCAATATCTTTTCAACAGTATAAGGTCACTTGAAAATAAGCCAAATGCACTAATATTTTTACAAATACAGTTTTAGTAAGCATCAATTATTTTTTTAAGTAACAAACACAAAAGAGGTAGATTTTCTTCAAAAATGTAAAAAAAAAAAGAATTATATTACTATATAAGTAAACGCAATGCTGTGTAATGCAGTAAAAATAAACAAGCTACATTATTTTATACTACATATATACATATATTATACTACTGTAGGATAGATTGAACTATATACTGTAGGTATTTATATATAATATTGTGAATAAATTATATTTTTATGGTAGTCTATAAAACCATTGATATTATGCTTCTAATTTCAATGTCGACAAGAGAAAATTATTTTTCTCTATATTCACTTTGTCATAATTTGAATGAATTCATGGCGATAAACTGTCTGAATGTCGAGCGGCTTCCATTCCTCTTATACCCTGGATAGACGCATACAGTCAATTTAGCTTCTCCCTTGACATTTTTATATCATTATATTCTAGTGCCATAAAGCTCACTCATCTAATCTTGATCTCTGGAAGGTAGATAAGTTGGATTGAAGGGTTCTAACCTATATATTTAGCTATGATATTCAATTTCAAGAAAATTTAAGTGCAATAATAAATATATAATATTATAATATACATATTTTGTAATTACTGCTGTATAGAATAAAAATCACAGACAATAAAATAAGTATCACGCTGTCTGAGATTAAAGTATAAATGCGATGTTATCGAAAAAATACATTCAGACTGACAATGTTTTGAGGAATTAAATGCATATGAATAATTGCTCAATAGATACCTAAAATGTTCTATAATAGGCTAATATCAATTAATAAAATATAAGTAAATGTACTATAGTTTAAGCTAAAATAAACTGGATTTAAATCGTGTTGAATTCTATAGTAAACTTGTATTAGCAAATAAAGCTAATATAATTCAGGTAAATGATGAGTTATTATTTTAATGGTATTACACTATATTAATAGATTCAAATCATAAATATGGAATATTATACATTCAACTAAGTATGCGGTCTAAGAAAATTCAATACGAAAGTAGAACACCGCTATTGTATTGATTTTTCTATCTTACAGAAATTAATATTAATAGTATTAGTAACTATGTAACATTATTAGAGAAAAACAACGGGAAGATTTACACAATGGTGGCGCTCTAATTTCAATCAATTTCGCATTACATTTCTCTAATTGAGGATCTAGTTGATTATATCCTTCAAAGACTGTATGATTCAAATAGAATGAAAGTATTGTTTACTGGTCTTTGTAGACAGTAGTATATAGCTTAGCTTGTCAGCTTCTAAAAAACATAACAACAGTGTAGCAAGAAATTATTAGAAATTTGCGGTATTGGAAAATATTACTATTTCAAGAGACACACAGACATCTGATAATAGCGGATAATAATATCGTTTTAAATAGGGTAGTATATAATTATTCTAAAACTATCTAGTTACATATAGGTCGAAGTTAATTGTTAACAAAGAACGTGACAAACAACATGAATTTAATACATATTTTCATTGTATTAAATAGAGTTAAAAGATCAAGTCAAATTATTATTAAAATATACTCATGAATCTTATTATGGAAAGAGATATTCAAATAAAATTGTTAATTACTATAAAATGACAGAAGGGCAAATCAACTTGAGCAAGGAAGATAACAAAACAAAAATAAACTGCACAATAAGCGTTTAGAACGATAAAAATAAAGCATACCAAGGCTCGAGCATTGACTTCGCAACTTCGATCGAGTAGTTGTTTAGCGATGCGAACGTTTCCACAATGAGCTGCAACGTGGATTGGTGTGAGATAGTCCTGCCAAGGGTGAAAGAGAGGAATTATCGATTTATACACGAGCTAATATACACAGGTATTAGAAAAAGTGCGATTCTGTTTATACGTTGTAACGTTAATTTTGAGAGTACGTATTAATATTAACCATACCAACATTAATATTGGTCCCTTTAAAGACATGTGATATCTATAACGAGTCGTATTTTTCCAATTTAAAAATAAGTCAAATCTCGGAAATGTCGTTAGTCCCAGAAGCGTTTCTAAATAATAAACTACTAAATAACTAAACGTACTATACAAAACTCTTAAATTAACGTTAGCGGGGATTATATCGTATAATGTGATTCCATAGCTAACTTGTATTAAATAATATAAAAAGATGAGTTTCTAATATTGTCCTAAATTTAAAAAGTAATAGGATTACTAGAAAATGCATTATAATAAGTGCAGTACTACAATGTTAACAATGAGATTAACAAAAATATTTCAAATAATGTCGAAGTTTGCCATCAGCTTGGTTTATAATTAATGAAAAAAAGACAAAATATGATTAATTATTGTGAGTTATCAAGAATTCTTAACCATAATTGACAGACATAATTATTGTCTGAAGAGGGCATATCGAAAGCTCGTATTATACACAGTCAATTCACCAGCTTTTCTATTTTTTAATAACATATATCAATTTAAATTTGAGTAATAATGATGTCAACAAACGAAACTAAAATTTTCAGGTAGGTAGTTATAAAATGAAGATTATTTTAAAAATATAAACACCATGCAAAAAAGAATAATTAGTATAATAAATTAGTTTTATAAGCTTGACTTTATTAAAAGTGAGATGAGAAAATATCTTGTTCAAGGTTATTTCAATATAGAGATGTTTTTTAAACTTAATATAATATTTCTTAATTTGAAGATCAAATAATGGATAAATAATCAGTGAAATTATTTTATATACCCTTAATATTTTGTTAAATTGAAACAATTCCTAAAGCTGATATTTTTTGTGCTACTCTTAACTAATTCTTGCAAATATATTTATAGAACAACACAATTTTAGAGAGTAAACTTTTTGAAATCTAAAAACAATCAGAGTGGTTTATTGGAGTAACGCAACCAGTTAATAACTTGTGAGGTTTATAATGAGCATTTTTATGTTGCCTGCTAAACTATAATTAAAAACACTTCCGTCTCTAAAAGCAGAATGTGATTCTAAACTATAGTTTATTGTAACTGTGTGCAGGCAAAATCAGCAATAAAGCATTATAAAATAAGGGTAATCGATAGAAAAATCAATAAATTTACAATGTACAAAAATTAAATATCGTAAGGATGTTATGTTATAAATAATTACAGTATAGACTATTGATTAGCTGGTGGAGTAAAGGATAAAGTCAGATAAAGACAATAAAATAGAAGTAAAAATCATTTAGTTACACCACAAGATAAAGGAGTGGAACGTTTGTGCCAACGACGGTTAACGGTGATATGGTTAGCTCACAATACTGACAGGAAGAAAGGAAGAGGCGGGAGAGAAGGGGAAAGTCATGACTCACCACAGTCGTATCGTCGACATTAGCACCACGATGAAGGAGCAGACGTCCACTGTCAAGATGATCACCCTGTGCTGACATGTGCAGTGGAGAGAGGCCGTTCTGTAGAGGGAGGAAGAGGAAGAGTGGAGGAGGGGGTAAAGGTAAACAGAGTACCCACTGTGTGGGCCTACTACCACACTATTATATAGATATCACACTGTATTTCACGTGCAGTAGATGGAGGACATAATATAATAATGGACTAATTGACTCATCAACAAAAGTAATATTATTATCTGACGAAAGAGGAAGTTGTACTATCAATGTATTACGTAATATTATGTATATAATATATATTTTACGTACATATATATCAATTTCGTCACATTAATACATACACTGAAATGCATAATATTACATTTACAGTGAAATTTGATCATACAACAGTAGCAAAGGCAATTAAAAAAGGAAAACACAGAAAAATCTGACTAAATGCTAACGCTCATGGATTTTCTTAGTCTTTTAATTTGCTTAGATTTCCAATATAATTAAAATGAAATATCTGAGAAATTAGAAAATAAAACGAGAAAGACGATTACGACAAAATGTTTACCCGTGTCTTGGCAGAAAAGTTGGCACCCGCATTAAGCAGATAGTCCACGCAGGTATCATGGCCCGAGCGTGCGGCACAGTGGAGAGGCGTGAGACCATCGCGGGTGCGGCACTCGAGTTGGGCGTTGGATTCGGCGAGTTTCTGAACCATTGAAAGGTTGCCCCACTTGCTTGCCACATGGAGGGGGGTGATGTTGTTCTGATGGGGACCGGCCGAACAATGTACAAGATTAACTTACTAGCAGATAAAAGTTAGTAAATTTGGTAAAAGTGCTAAAATTGTTGTTGCTTTGTCATTCCCAAGGATTTGTAAAAAATATCCTGTCCTTTTCCCCAGTAACTTGTTGCATAAAACTATTATGTAGTAAAAAATCAATAGGATACAAGGCATGTTGAACAAAATATGTGGATATTCATAAATTAAATAGCAATAAATTATAAAAAATCTCTCTTAATCATAGATATTTGTTTTTGATAACCCTGACTAATATCTATGCTCTTAATAGCTTGATACTTGGTGTTATCAAATAGTAATAATTATTTTATTCTATTCAAGACAAAAGCAACAATAATTAGAATGAATATAAATTATTTAATCTTCTTTTTTTAAAACGACAAAAATGAAAATAAGACACACACAAGATAAAATAGAGGCAGTTTTAGCAAACATCCATAAGAACATTTGTCATTCAAATTTATATTAGTTATGATTTTGAAAATAATGCCAAGCTCTGATTGGCCTGGGAGGTATAGTTTCAGAAGTCTAATAAATTATGAAATATTTTACATCGTTTTTATATTTCCTATATGAACGTTTCCCCCTTCAAAAATACATTTTGACGTATCACAATTTCTGCTTTAATAATTGGTACTGGGTACTTTGTGTTTCGTTTCATGTATCAAACTAGGATTAAATGTAAAATATCGTAAAAATATGTTAAATTAATGGACAGGCCTAACATATGTATAGATAGTACTTTTCAATTTAAAACAAATGATAAAATCGGAAAAATTACACTTTTAAATAAAACTTATAATAAAATATATGAAAATTTTCGAAGATCATTAAATAAAATATTTTTAAAATCTGTATACGTTAGTTTGCACTTTGGTTATCGATATTATAATAATGGAGCAGAATATAACTGTCTCACTTAATAAATCAATACAATTTAAATATCTGTTACTTTCATATAAAAAATTCCATGAATTAATCATGAATCTATAAATCTAATGAATGACTGTCACTGCAAAAAATGTTTATCATTTCTTGATTATTGCTATTCTGTTAATAATAACTTTTTATCAATTTATGCTAAAACTTGCATTCCATTTGTATTAGAAAATAGAAGACACTAAAGCTATTAAATAAAATAATGCCCAATATTTGTATGCATAAATTTAACTCGGGTGGGTTAGAACAAAATGTTAGACTACCTATACTTAGATTACTTAAAATTGAAAAATAAAATAGAATTTTATGTTACAGAATAATAATAGAGATAAAGAATATTATGACACGACGAACAATGAATATTATATACCTACTGTAATAGTAGTAAATATTAGAGAATCAGAAGCTCATGAGTATGCTACTTCGGTGAAAAGATATTGAATTATAAGCAGAAAAATAGTACACAAATATATTATTTGTACAGAATTGAAATTATGTATCCTTAAAAGAAAGCAGATAGATCCCTTAATTAACTGAGAGTTCATATAAAACCAGTACAAATAAAAGGATATAAACAATTGTAAACGTCGCATTTATGCATTTTTATAATTTATTCAAGCTAGGAAAGTTAAACCTTTTCTGCATACGATATTATACTAAATAAGGTAATTTGCACACATTTTAATACTATATAATATGTCAACTGTAATATATTTTAGCATAAAATTAAGAGAAGCATTAAGAAATACTTACAACATGAATATAATTTGTTATTCATTCTCTTTTAAGAGAATTTTTACTTTAAATATAAATAAAAAAAGCGTCAAGTATAGTAATTATTATTATTGTATAGACTATTTTTAATATTATTATTTGCACCTTTTTATTTCCTTCCAAATTTAGGAAAAGTACTACAATTTATTATAATCTAAAACGATAACTTAAAACCCCCAGAGTAATTATATCAGACAGTATTTAGGCTTAGTTATATTTATTTAGTATGCAACTAATGCTTTTAAACACTTTATATTACGCAATTTAGTTTCATGAATCAAATTTATGTAAAGTTCATATTATTAGACAACAGTAATGAATAGCATTGTCAATTATAACATGAATATTAATATTCAATCTCCAACGATTTTCATCTAAAAGCCAATATATAACAGATAGTCATTTATGTAATTGTGCTGAAAAACAACATTAACTTCACAACGTTTTTCAGATAAACAGCAAAATGAAGTTTGAGCTCTTTTATGTATAACTGAGTGCATTATCTAAAGAAAGTTCATTTATAAAAAAACGAATGGATTTAAAAACGAAATTTTTATATTTAAAAGTCACAATATAATTTAAAGTAACATTAAGATATTATAAAACCCGAAATACAAAGCCATTATTATATCTATGAATAGAGGACAATTTACCAATTGAAGATTTTTATAAAAAGGTTAATTTTAACGGTAAACTGAGCAAAAGACACTCAAAATCAATAATACCTATGCATAATATAAGCCCATAAGTCACCAACAGTATTGCATACACATATATACAGGTGATTTCAACATACCCAATTATGTTTGCTCATAATCATCATCGCACAGGCATAGTATTAGTGTTATAGTCTTAGATTTACTACTATACGTACCCTTCAAATTAGATTTTTACTACCCTTTGTATACAACCAACTAACCAGAAATGTGTTGCACAATGAGATACAATACCAGACTATTGACAGATTAGGAGGTACGGCATATAGGAGTCATACCTTGGCTTGAAAATTGACATCAGCGCCGCGTTCAATTAGCAGCCCAGCGATATTCACGTTCCCATAGTGGGCAGAAATATGCAGCGGCGTGAAGCCACTCTGAAAATAGACAATTTAACACAGTTTTATTAGATCGCATACCAATGCCAACTAATAAAAAAATGAGACAGGAATGTCGGTGGCGGATAAATTAATAAGATGACATAAAAAAATATACCACATTGAAAGAATCAATTCCAATTTGGTATCTATAATAATATGATATTGAATGTCTGTGCAAACAAGTAGATAATGTAATAAATGAGGTCCACTATAAAACAGTAGGAAAAAGGCAAGCTAACTGGCGGTCTGTCTAATACAATCAGGATCCTGATTACAAACAAGAATCAATTTAATGGAGCAAAACAAGTTGTGTATATATCGTATGGTTGTTATATATTTTCTATAACGACAAATATTATACACTTCGTAAAAACACAGCAATATTAGACATTAGCAAAAACGTTAATACTAAAAAAGAATTAAACAAAATATTCCCTTATAAAAATATATGAAAGAAGTTAGAATCCAAAATTTGTAGATTTTTGAGAAAATGATATTGAAGCTTAGATGCTCGATATTATTAACCATATTATATTATGAAAACTCTGTCATATAGTCAACCATATATAAGGAAATGAACAGAGGTAAAGATCGCAAGTGTCTAAAAAAACATTATTGGAGAGATTACATATTAATTAGAACGCTGAGCTCTAAAATAATGTATTTAATTATGAAGCTGCATTAGACAAGTTATTAATTTATATAGTTTAAGAAATATTTAGAACGAGTTTATGTTAATTTCCCACAATTTCGGAAACATTATTATTTTTGTTTGTCTACACGGAATCCGGACTTCCAAAGCTATTCTCCACTCAGTTAGAAAGAAGAGACATCTCACAGCGGATTGATGATCAACATTGGTCTCATTGTTCAGCAGGAGGCTGGCAGCCTTGACATCGTCCTTTTTGGCAGCGATGTGAAGAGCAGGGAGGCGCACTTTCCCTCGAGAGTCGTTCTCAAGGAGAAGGGCTACTGTCTTCTCGTGGCCTTGTTGGAGAGCCACTGCCAGAGGGGTGAACCCGTCCTGAAGTCATGAGAAAGAAGAGATGAAATAGAAAGAGGAGAGAGGAGGAAAGGAAGTTATTAAAAATTGTTCTGAAAGATTCTGTTCTACATATAGTAAGAAAACATCACTAGACAAATAAAAAAATGTTAATAACATACTAGAAAAATACTTCAGTGTTTTTATTTACTGTATGAAAATAGTAGTAATGATAGTAAGAAAACATCACTAGACAAATAAAAAAATGTTAATAACATACTAGAAAAATACTTCAGTGTTTTTATTTATTGTAACATTGCATGTATATCATTAAAATACATAAAAATAAAGTAGCTTTTATTAAAATACACAGTATTGTTCTAATGCAATAATTTTGTTGTGGAAAAGCGAGTGTTCCAGAAATATGATAAAATACATAAACATTAGTACATTATGTTGCATTCAGCGAAAATAATTCATTTTAACTGTAATCAAAAGTATGCTTTTCTTTCAAAATAACTTTGTATATAAACGTAAGAATAAAAAATGTCCAACATTATTTGAACAAAATAATTTCCAAAAGTTAAATATCCGTTTTATTGAATAACAAAGAAAATAGGTATATATCACAACTCGAATTTTGTGCCAAAAGAGTAATATCGATTACTGTCAGTAAAGAAGAAAGTAAAAATGTATGCAATCTAACAAATGCGAGCAATATATTTCATATTACTATAAATATATCGACAGACATCTGTCTGTACATATCTAAATATATACCCTGTACACGGTAATGACGAATAAATAAATTGATTTATAGTCGCAGAATATGATATCGCGTTAGTTCTGCTACATCACGAGTTGATTCATGCCATAAAATTTGAGAGGTTTATGGAACAAAGTATGAATAACGCTGCAGGCCAACTAACTATCCACACGCTTCTGTCCAATTATATTCTCACTCTTAATTTCCTTGCGCGTCCTCATGATCCGATGTGATCGAAGAGAATTTTAAAGTTCGATTTCTGAGACCCTAACCACAAGCCGCAGCCTATAACTTAAACACACACATAAATATATATTATGTGTATACATACAACAAATGAAAAGAGGGTCATTTAGACGGTATAAAATGAATACGAAATAATACATCACTTCGGCGCAACTAAAATGTATATACATACGTAGATATTTAACACCAATACTATACATATTAGTAAAAAGCGTAACATCTTGATGGCATCCCAGACTAAAATAGAATCTATGCAGCGCAATAAATAAATGGGGAGCTAAGCTAAACTATCACTAATTTAGGATAAATGAAAAATCAATTTATACTACCTACGTATGACTTGGTTGAAATAGGAAATTAAAGTATCACCAATATCGGCGTTATCCCATTCAAGCTCGACACAGTAGGTAATACTAAACAGACTTGCCCGAGGTTCTTAATTCAATTAATTTTAAGGACCTTTTAAAAGCATTGACGAACTAAGGAATCAAGCATATTTAAACAAAACTTATAATACATTTCAAATGTACAATTCAAAGAGTTTTTAAATGATAATAATTACAGTTATAATTTAATATATATTTATATACCAACATGGATATAATATATTTTTGTATCATTTTAAATTTAAGGACCGGAAGCGACCCTGTTAAAACAATTGATTAAATCCTATATTAATATACCTATCATTATGATATACATTTATAATGTTTAGATCACAAAAAATGGTAACTAATCTAGGAGTTATATAGCATTAGATTATAGAAAATAATTTAATTCGTTAATTTAATTAATTGACGTAATTTTTTTACTAATTACTGTATACAGACAATCTCAGCTATTTTAACGCACTGCGTGTATTGTTATCTTTTAATTATAATGTAAACAATAATTATTGTATAGTTAAAATCTTTTATCACATGAATCAGCCATCTCTAATAATAATATTAGAAATAACAAAATTTAGAGAGTACCTAAAGTAACATTCTTCTTTGTAATCAGTATTAATTTTTAAATTTTTCAAATAGATACAGCCCTTTAAGAAGAACTACATAATAATATAGCATGAAATTTACAACTGTGGAATGAAAGCAGTTATTTCTTTCCTACAATGTATATCGAAGTAGGTTAATAGAATAAATGAAAATAATACAACAGAGAAATAGTTAAGGCAGGAAAAGTTACAAAACGAAATGAATTAGATGCAATTAGGGAAGTTGCGAAAACTAAAAAAGGAAACAACATGATAGATATATGCACCTATTTATTTTTTTAAGTAGGAAACAACTAAACTCCCCTATTTTTGTATTTGCAGTGTAAATTATTTTAAACATCCATAAGTATACTTTATAGTACGCAGTATATATGTTGAACCCGTATCCAAATAATCAATAAAATTGTTTTTACTAAATGACATTTATAAACTAAATTAGACAAAATAATCATTCAAATTTGGGAAACTTTCAAAAATATATTCTATCGTTGCTTACAAAATATATTTTTAAAATGTCTTAATATAACGGCTATAGCCATAAATAGATGTACAAGGGAAATAAATTAATATAGATCATCAAATGATAAATGACATATGAGAATAAAATATAAACTCAACTCAACTTCGTACGGCCATCTACATATAAAAGCAATTTCTGCAGACGTTGATAGTCAGTTAGTATTTTTCGAATGCAAAAGTTAACCTATAATAAATGTCATTTGTGAGGTTTAACAGGTTGAACAGTTTGTTCAATTCAAAACATTTAAAATATAACACATATTATGCATAATAAAGTATTATGCCTTTTTAGAGTTTGGTCTCTGAAAGAAAATTAAAATAATGTTAACTTCAAATGTGCGAGTGTAATTTTGTATTTTATGATAACATGACAATCTTTCTTAAATATAAGTAGTAATAAACTTTTATATACCAATTTATTCGAGAAAAAATATAATTATTCCCAAAATAGTCTTTCCTGTATAAACCAGAATCAATTTGTAAGCATTTCTTGGGAATAATCGAACATCGGGAAGACAGTGTATAAGAGCGAATAATTAATTGAAGCTTATAACATAGTAAATTGATGAGTGTATGCGAGAGGAGCCAGATAGTAAGATACTAGAGAGTCCTGTCTAAATAATAGTTGTCGAGCTGGGTGTCTTACGTCAGTGGCGAGCGTCTGGCTGGCATTGTGAGTGAGCAGAAGTTTGACAACCTCCACGTGGTTTTCTTGTGAAGCCATGTAGAGAGGCGTGAAACCGTTCTGGTGGAAAATACGAGAGAGAAAATACGTCATACTGATCAATATATAAATAATATCGACCGAACATCCAATAATTGGATCAATCATGGAACATTATATTATCAATAAATTAAAAACGAAATTAATATTAATAAAATTATAACGTTTTTATTAAACATTATACGCCTTTGACAATGTTTTCATATATACATATATATATAGTACCAGATTGTATAAACTAATTTTAGAAATTTCCCTGCTTTATATTATTATTTGTAATCGAACTATTTTTTTAATTAATGCATAAGTCTTCAAATGATTATGTTATTTAATTAATATATTTTCCTGCATTGTCACTAGCTTATTAACTGCAATGACAATGTGTACAGTATTTGTATTACTAACATAATATACAAATATTAAATTCGTAAAATAAAAAAAATCTTAACTCAAATAAATTTGTTTTTATCCTTCTAAAATTGTTGCATTTTTACGAGTATTTCTGACTTAACCATAGAATTGTGTTATTCATTGTTTTAACTATATACATATATATAAAATACTTTGATGTCAAATTTCATTCCCGTTTGTATTAAAATAATTAGAAATATTACAGACGCAAACAATTTTTTTCATATAGTGTAATTAATTTATAGAATAAGCATTTTTATGTATTACGTAATATAAAGTTATAAAACAAATGTCAGTAGTCGGCAATATAGTAAAAAGTCTAAAATAGTGTAGTACATAAAAGCAAAAATAAAATGAAGTCTGCACCTAATAAGGATTCATAAAGTATAACAGGCTGAAATATGTAGTTTCAATATATTCTAAAACTTTCCAGTTAGATTTTAGAAGCAAACATACAAAGGATTTCCTTTTTAAAAGTCGTTTTAGCGTGAATAAGTATGTCATGTCATCAATTTATAGGGTTATTTTAAACGTTTATGTTTTAAAAAAGGACACATTTTATATCGAATTATTAGATATTAATATAGGAAATGACACTTCTGCAAGCTACAATATCAAGCTGACAAAATTGATCAATCCAAACACTAAAAGTTTAACAATAACTTTCCAAAGTACACACTTTTCATGTAAAAAAATTAATCAACAAAATCTGTATTTTTATATTTTAAATAAATAAATACCTATTAAAAATTAATTGAGATTGGTAGTAATAATTTGCTATGTTAACATTAATCAAATCTAGAGTTAGAATTCCTATGTCTCCATACTCTCTCCACACTAAATATAATTAATGATGCAATTATGCCCAGAGTATTGAAAAGAACCCTTGAGACAAATTTAGGAACACTATTTAAAACTATTATAATCAGTCGTAAAATTACAATAATTCGTTGGTTACTTAAAGAAATCAAATGGTCCCCACCTGTGATTGAACATTGACGAGGCCGCCATTATCAATAAGAAGCTTACAGACCTCATGTTGCCCCGCCAAGCTAGCAATGTGCAGAGCTGTGTTCCCCTTCTTAGTGGCGGTGTTGACATCGGCACCGCGGTTCAAGAGCTCCCTTACCACGTCGAAGTGGCCCTCTTTTGAGGCCAGATGGAGCGCATTGAGGCCGTTCTAGAGGACGAGAAGGAAGAACAATGTCTGTGAAAGGAGTATTAACGTAAAAGTATAAATAAGCGATTTCACTTTTGTACACCTATTTTTGAAATTTAGAAAAAGGGTAGCAAAAAAAATTAATTTGGGATTCTGAAAATTATCTACAAATGGGAGAATTCATTCTTGGAGAAACTGTTTATAAAATAATCAAAGCAAGGTCGACTGTAGTATAATAATGGAAACCTCTTATACTTCTAAACCAAAGTTTTGATTGTTTTAAAATGACTTGAAGTTTCCCAATGCTGCAATATCTTTGGTTTAAACTAGGTTTAGTATAATCAATTTAGCGATAGAACTGCTTTCCACACACAATTTCTTCTGGCTAAGTGTATAAAGTGTAAGTCTGTGGCTGAGCTTAGTTTAAACCAATATGGGAAGCTACCAAATCCATAAATACATACATCGCTGTTTGTTTCTTAGTGGAATATACAAAACAAGACGTAAGTCCTCTTGAAAACATATCGCCTATAATTAATGTTGCATTTTTCAATCATTCAGCAAAGTAATTACATTTAAATCAAACCAATAGATCAGAAGTGTCTCTGTAACTGGCGAGTTAATAAGCAGGAAGGACGGAAGGAAATATTCAACTTATAATATATAAATTAACAAATATTTTAGTTATATTTCCCTTAAGGCTTCATTTTATTGTTGTGTAGATTCAAATTAACTATGTTTTAAAGTCAACACATCAGATGCATTTAGACAATCTCTCCTATTCAGCATTTATTTCATACTGTCGAGATAGTCTTAAACCTTTCAAGCCTTTTCGGATGTTATATTTCCATTTTATTTAGGTGTGTATAATTTTCTATAATAGAAAATACTGTTATAAGTATAAAGAATATCTAACATTTAATAAAAGTAAAATTGAATACAATGTAATTGACAAACGAATACACGTAAATACTGAACACGGTTGCCATCTAATGTGCATCAATAAAATTATTTGCTTATTTGCATTATTTAAGTTTAATTGTAGTTGTGCTTTTCTTGTATTTTTCCATTTAGAATAATTTACATAATAAATAGGTAGGTATATACAGTAACACAATTATTAACTTTTAGTTATTTTAATAAAATTGTAACCAGCTTCAAATAAACGCATTAAATAATCAACATTTATTTCAGTTAATTAAACTTAAAAGCTTCCATCAAACGTTTCTTTAAATATGAAAGACAATATGCACAGCGGAAGAAACGTTAATTATCGTCCTATTAAAATATATTGGAAAAATATATTTAAAATACGAAATGTTTGTTTTTGATTTACTCCGAGCTCAGATACATCATTAAAATCTAAGAAATTCTATTTTCCAAAGATATGAGCGTTACTTAAATTACTTAGAGAATAATGTGCTATATCGTTTTTATAATTTAACGCAGAAAAAATATAGAAATAGTTTGATTGTTATTGTGTCGGATACGCAGGAGTGAGTGACACCCTTAAATTAAGCGACAGATGGATAGACAGAAAGTACAACGTGCGATACACAAATAAAGTAATAACCATAATACCGAGGCACGACAAAGAATGTATTATTGTAATTTCTCGACATTCAAATATACATACATATATATAAACCAGTTTTAGTGTTCTATTTAAACGAGAATCTACATTATATACCAACTAACAATTTAAGCTTGAATTATACATAACAAATTTAAAACGCATGATATATGTTTAGTTAAATTAAAATTATTCATTTAATATTTATATAAAGAAACTATGGTAAAACATATTAAGAACTGTATTAATTAAACAGAATCACATAAAATACATTTAAATAATAATATTATCCCCATGACAATGGAATAAGTGTGATCAGAAAAAATGGCAACCTTGTACTGTAAATAATCGATACAATAATAAAATATTATAGATAATAATTTGTAACAACTACATTAATTTTATGACATGGAGACATATTACAAAAAAGCAGAAAACTTGATATACCTAGACAGTTGACTTTATATAGACCAAAAATCCATATTTGAATAATTCAACATTTAGAGTAGCTAATATCAAGAATTGTTTCAATAATATACGCAACATTCTAGATAACAATAACAGATGCTATACTGAATCCTTCTTATCTGAGAAAAGCTTATATTTCATATTACCAGATGCCAATTATTTACAACAACAGCTATAACTATTTAGATAATTTAAACTAGATGATTAAAACTCTATATTATAAAACTCACTAAATTATATTTAAGTTAACGTTCATTGCATTATGCTGTGGGATTAATACTAATATAATATTTAGGTAAGAAATAATGAGTAATATAGCAATAAACGTTTTATGTATACAATAGATCACATATACTCCAAATTTCAGTAATGAATAAAATTATATTGTACAAATTATATTTTAAATAAGACTTAGCTAATTATATATGTAATAAACAACATTACAAAGAAATCGTAAAATAGAGCAAGTAAATGACAAATTAAAATGGCAATTTAAATACGAAAGTATACACTAACAATTTCCATCCAGGTATAGATTGAAACTTCTTAGAGAAAAAATATGAAATATTGAAGATATAGCTATAATTGATTGATGTTTTCATATTTATAAATAATATGTATATGGATAGGGCAATAAAAATATGTCTTCAAGTTAAATATACTGTATATAGACATTTAACAGGAAATTAAAATGTCTTGTTTTTAGTTTAAGTGAAATGTAAAGTTACAAGACTGACAAATTTATATGTACAGATAGATATTAAACAATAGCAACAGACCAAGATAAAATAAATAAGCATGGAAATCGTATATTAGAGAAGCAACATTCAACACTATTATTTGTACGTATAGAAATAAATAAATTCTAGATTTAAGTCAAATAATATCTTTATCAGTTGAAGTCTATTTTAGATCAATATTAATATTACGTTTTCAGTCTGCTTTTCCGGTCAAACAGCAAGATAAAACATATCAAGTATATATTTTATACAATAGCCTGATAAGACAGATAATTAAAATTGCATGCTATACAACAGGTAACTAAACATAAACGCAATGTAAGGGGTGTATTATGAAAAGCATATTAAATAGATGATGCGCCTTTATTTATACCCTAGAATTTAAAGAGAATTTTTAAATGCTTAATTTTCATATAGAAATATTATAAAAGTAATTTCATATAGAAATATTATAAAAGTAATTTCACATATCATATTATGGTAAGATTAACCACTAATGGTTACAACATATTGTAGAATTTGAACTTATATTTGTTAAAATAAACATTTGTTTTTAGAAAACATCATTCAAACGCACGAATAAAAATAATCAATATAACAATAATAAGACAAAGAATCTGTAGTCTTCAATCTTGATTAATTACAGATATGTAGCATTTAAATCGCTAATTTCAAATGTGATAAACAGTTTTAATAAATGATATATAAATGATATAATAAAATATCATAGTATTATATATATATATATATATATATAAGTAACTACAAGTATCCTTCTTAGACAAAAAATACGAAATAAAATTTAAATATATTTAGCATAAAACGACAGAAAAATAATTTTAAAAGTTGCCCCAACATGATACATATAAAACAACTCACACGTTTGTCGTGAAACTTGAGAAAGACGCTTAAACTTTCGCAATCGTACACTTGTCCGAAACGAACACCACCACTGGTACTAGTTCCAGAACCCCCACCACTATCCATACAAGATTTGTCGTCGAAACGTGTTACGAAGTAGAGTTCTTCAGTTGTAACAAAACTTCAAATAATATTATCGTTAAATTGACGAGTTTGACAAGGTGGAGGAAGTATGTGTCCACTACTGACCAGATGCCAGTTAGTGCATCACCGAAACAGATATCAAAGATATAGTTAAGGAAAATAGAAGCCAAGAAATCCGAATAATCACATCGATTTGTGGACAACTCAACGAAGTAACCTAGCAGCTACTTGTTGTATAATTCTTGGAAGGACGATGATAAAAGCCGGAGGCAAAGGCACATGGGAATGAGATGCATATATATGGACACGCGTGAAGAAATGAATATTATACATATACGTATGTATGCAGAAATATTCACAAATTAATTATGAGCCGTAGTTGAAAATAAAGTTGACGAAGAGACGAAGGAGAGATGGAAGAACGAGCTTTGACGACAATATGATGGAGGTACATTAATTGTGAGGATGTGACTTAAGAAGAGGTAGGCAGGTGATCCCAACGATATTCTTGTAATATTTCTTCCTCACTTGTTATAAGTTCACTTCTTTATGGACACTGTTCGGAATGCTGAATATTGCAACATACTATCTGACTTCAAGTGTGTGTCAACTATAGACGCTAAACCAACAAGGCCATAATTGTCACACATTTCAGATATATGAATATAAAGTAACACATATATATAAGAATATGATTATAATTATATTTAAGGCGCAGTATAGATAAAGATGAGCCTCTTCACTAACTTCTGTCTTTCTTCTATTCTTTAGCAGTTTCTTTACCAGAAGAAAAAGAGAGAGATTTCAGAGTGACAAAGGGACGATAACATATGGGGTAAATAAGAGGTAGATCCTGATTTTTACTTCCAATCAACCGATTACAAATATTAATCAAAAAACACCCTATTTTTCATAATCATCTGTTCGGGGATTGGTTAATAAGTTGTTATATGTATATTCCGGTAATGGTCAATATTCGGAGGCTCAGAGAACAAAACACAAAACTTGAAAATGATGGATGATATACACGACGCGTCGTTTTGTTTATTTCACTAGTTATATTTTTTTATTGAGAGCAAGAAAATAAGCGATCACAGATCGAACATAAAAACTGGGTTAGTTGTTCCTCGATTTAATACTTATACTCCAACCAACAGGTACAGATGGATACACGAGTTCAGATAAGCAGAGCGGGATAGATAGATCAAGAACATCAATCACAATTACCTCATGATGGGGACAAACCAAATTACCTACTAGCACTGCCTCAATGGCATCATTGTTCTTGCCATATGGACTTGCTCTAAAGACAAACAAAAAAGACGGAAGACAAAAATATTGGGGCAATTATTTAAGTATAAGTTTTTCTGTCCCTGAGTGTATTTACATATAAATCTCTCGATAGCAAGTTCTGGAAAATTGAATGGTGATTGCAGTTTAAAATCACAACGTGAGACTGAAAAATAGATACAAACTTGCGTTATATTTATAAATAAAGCAGGGGCGAGTAAGTGGGTAGTCTCATCCAACTAATGACAAAGCGACGCGTAAAATCTTGGTAAACGAAGTTTCAAGTTTGCATTTTTAATAAATTCCTGTTGAGTAGAAAAAATTGCGTATATGCAATTCTCTCAGTTGCTGTTAGTTTGATAAAAGTTTCTCCTCTCTGCTTTCAGTTTTATGGATTGCTTGTTAATATATAGGAGCAACACATGCAAGTTTACCTCGCTTACAACTCAGGATATGCTGCTAGAATTTTCAATGTTTCACTTATGTAATTATTCCTCCATCCATTTATGACCCCACTCCCACGAAGAAATAAACACAGACCAAGAAGAATACTGCAGAACAAAATATGTGGAAGTAGGGAACTGAGGAAGCGGTGAGGAGAAAAAATAAGGTGGTGGATGATAGGGGAGCTAAAGATGGAAGGAAAGTAAGAGGAAGAAGTCAAGTCCAATAGTCGAAGTCATTTCAGTGAAAACAAATCACAACAACTTCTAAATAGTCAACACAACACAACCCAGAGCTTTCGCGAACAGGGAAGGCACATGCACTTAATTGCAGCTAGCCGTGAGGACGCCTATCTGTCTATATTAGAACAATGTCTTCAAATCGCACGGCTATTCGTCCAACCAATATCTCGTAGAATGGTTGTCTTTAAACTCTGTTGAAATATGGCGCACGCTTGGAGAAATTATTTCCTCATTTTTGTCCTTGTTTTCGTCAACTTAATAAATGCCATTGGTAACGAAAACAATATATTTTAATATGAAGAGCAAACTGAGAGGGGAAAAAGAAAGAAAGAATTTCGCAGTCTACAAAATAAAATATTGTAATCTTCTAACAATCTCGCCAAGTATTGTTACCCTCTCTCTACCTGTAATAATAATTCCTTTTAGAAGAATATAACAGTGAAACACTTGATCATCTTATTGAGATTCTCAATAGCATGTAGCTATATATGGAACATACTTACTTAAAGCAAAATACGAAACTTATCAGAGCTCATGTATATTCGGATTAATGCTGTAAAATTCCTGTATGTTAGCATACGTGCACGGAAAAATTAATACCTTCTTATACATACATACATACATTGACTACTTGAATCAAAGATAATTAATTAATCAGGAAATAACATCCCCCAAGAAAGACATAATACAGCCAATCGCAGAATGTCTACCACCCCATAGGAGGCTCAATTATTTTCATTATCTTAACGCTATATAGCTATATATAATATTATAACCACTAATAACTACAAAGTAATATAATAATATAGAGATATAATAAGGCAGTAAAAAATACCTTTCATCCGTAACAGTTTAAATTGGGCTGAATTAATAAGCAGTGAAAACAATGATATAGATCTCGTAATCCTACACAACGGCAATATAAAGTAACAAACCGTACCTACTGACATAGATAGGTTAAACACTACAGACTGACTTTGATCGTAAAACGACAAAAAAGCCGATAATCGCTAAGCATACAATGCTGAACAGGAAAATTATAACACAGCGCTTGTTAGATATTATTCTGTCAAAGCGCATGATGAAAGCATAGAAAACCTCAAATAAACCGTTTATTATAGTTTAAAACAAAACCGCAAGAAAAGTCGACACTTTGATCTAGGAACGTTATAATTCGATACGTTGTATAACCCCCAATTTCAAGTGTATGGAAAACCAGACATGATTATTTTTTTAATAAAACGCGGGATATATTTACTTACAATATTATGCACTAAATGCACAGAGGAAATATAACTGAGCGAAGTAGAATAATACAGTGTTTTTTTTTCATTTTCTATAAGGTATATTTTTTAAAGACTACTTATGTGATTTGCATTCAAACGAGCTTATATTTAACGCTAAAAATATTTTCAAAAATAAAATACATAGATCAATGGTAGAATTATAGACTTATAGAATATAGGGATTAAATAAATTACTAAGTGTTTTAATTATGTTAAAATTAGAGGATAAAAATATCAGATTATCAAGTTAGAATTCGTTTTACAACAAAATAGACAATGCGTCTGAAGCATTTTTGAAAGGAAATAAATCAATAACAAAGTATTCATATGGATAACAAATATGGACACGAAGTAAGCTAATTAAAAAACATGTAATTGATAAAAAATAAAAAAGTAAGTTAATCAAAAAACAAAACAATTAATTAAACAATAAGAGTATAATGAATAATGAATAATATCTAGAAAACACTAAAAAGTAATTTGTGTAATAAGAAATAATCTTTATGGACAGTTACTGTTATGATGGCTAATAATATATGACGAGAAAATGTACAAGAATTCAAGCAAGTATTCGTAATAACTAACATTAATATCCTAATTTTGACAAGATAAAACTTACTTGCTTTTTATATGCTAATTATTTAAAAGAATATATATATATATATATATGTCGTACTACATATTTACTTATTATATTAATATCTATACATAATCAAATTCTGCAAAGATTAATATAACAAAATTGAAGTTTTATGAGTTGTTGAAATACTAAAATAATACATTTAATACATTAATGTAAAAATTAACAAAAAAACATTAAACTTAAAACAATTAAATAATTTTAACAATTTAAAAACAATTTTTGAACTTACTGCATTGCAAGTATTTATATCCACATTTGATGAGAGGTAATCAAGAACTTTAGACAATTTTCCGGCTCTTGCGGCCCGTAGAAAACTTTGACTTGCATCCGACTAAAAAAAAGAGAATAAATATTATCATTTATTCAAAAAAAAAATAGAAAAAATGGTAAGCCAAAAAAAACTATCCTACCAATTTAAATACAACAACGTGTTTCAACATTATCGTGACAATATTACAAAATAACAATGAAAGTTGAAATAAAATGATTGAGGAGCTGGTTTGATGGACTTGAAAATACTCTAGAAGCAAAAAATATATATCTACTTCTGGTATGTAGGAACGAATAGTTTGGTTAAAATGTTTTATGCTTCTACACACATGTATTATGATAAAGATAATACACAGTATTTATCACGAATAGTGTTTCGCTAACTATATACTATGTATAGCAGTTGAGGCAGAACATATTATTTAAGTATTGTTAGATAATAATGGGACATTGATCTAACTTAGGTTAGGTTTCTCTAAAGAGAGCAGATGTCATCATACGTGCAGTAAATATTACTGTCAATCACACAAAATAGTAATGATAGAATAGTATAATTTAAGTTTTTCACGAATTTCGAAAAAAAAATACACAACTTGTTCCACAAAAAAGATAATTTTGCAATTAGAAAAACAAATACCTAAAGATAAAATATACATTGAAATATATAAAATATAAACATAATATGTCCATTTAATAAACTATTGATCGGTAATTTGATCAAAGGTTAAATGCAATTTAAATTAAACAATGTTTTAATTAATAATCAAATATTAATGCCTTTGTTATAGTGTAAATATATAGTGTGTGTAATAAATAAATATAATATATGTAATAACACTATGTATTTCAAGTAATGTAATTTTAATTTTATTATCTGGAAAAAGCAAAAAATAACTAGGTAAGTATAATTTGTAAGTTATTATCTAAATAAGATACAATTGAAAATTAGAATGTTACAGAATGTTGACTTTGCTGGATGTAAGATAATAACATGGGTAACTAATACTACTCATATACTAATGTTGAGGACAATCCAGTCTGGTCAGAAATACTGAGGTTTTGGATTACATGCATCTAAGAGGGATGCTTATTCTTAAATGACATTATATTACATTAAAGGAACTTTTATAATCTAATAGTGGTTAAAATAGAAAAATGGTACATGGATCGAAAAACTAAAATGATTCATCAGACAATTTTTCAAGGTTGATATGTAGCAATCTGAAACTATATCATCATATATGTACCCTTTTATTAGTTTTTTTAAATATATTTTAACAGAAGAAAAGTCTATACCTGACAAGCATATACTTAAATCATTTATATAAAAAACAGATAAAAATGAATTATTCATTAACCTTTTGAAAATTTATACTATAAAAAATAGATATATGTGAAATAGTACATCCATTGTTTAGAAAAATAAATATCCTAAAACATAGCAGAAAAAAGGAATTTATCTGTTTTTAAAAATGTGAATAATTTTCGTCCCAAGTGGAACATTTTTTTTTTGAAAATACTGTTTACAAATTGTAATATTGTAATTTTGAGTTAAAATTTAATAATAATAATAATATAGAGATAAATAGATATTAAATTAAATTTATAACAGTATGCATCTATAGATAAATAAGTTTCTATAAACTTACCAAAAATTGTTTATATTATAACTACATAATTGTCACAAATGTAACAAAAACAGTTAACTAAATTTCACTATTATATTTGCTTAAATATTTATTATATGTATATAGAGAGTAATAAATAACTGAATTGTGTAAACATTATGCACCTTTGTTGTATACATCGGTGTCTAATGCAAAGTAGGTATGTATTACTTTTTTGCAAGAAAGCATTCCATTTGACAATAAAATAATCAAGTATTATTCTTGGAAAAATAGAGATGAGAGGATGGAATAGTTTAGCTTCACATTACACCTGCAGTATATACTTTCAGAGTTAAATGAATGATTAAAACCGTTTCTGTAGCGTATTTATTACAGATAAACAATATGAAGTCTTTGGAGAACTGTGAAGACTATTTCATCAGGTTATTCAATTTGACTATAGCAAACATTATGTGTGTAGCAAGACAAGATTTAATTAGCACATTGGAATCAGATTTCATTATTCCCCACAGTTTTATGGAGTGGGGAATAAATCAGTTCGTTTTTTATTGATACACTTGTTTTTCAGTATTAAGAACACTAAAAATATACCACACATGCTTTCACAAAGAAAGTAAAATAGGACAATTGGTTTTGGATGCATTCAAAAAGAAAAACATCTACATATT
Organism: Invenusta paracnida; assembly: GCA_036023295.1. Classification (NCBI taxonomy): domain Eukaryota; kingdom Metazoa; phylum Platyhelminthes; order Proseriata; family Coelogynoporidae; genus Invenusta; species Invenusta paracnida. The sequence goes on along the minus strand of JAYRBW010066385.1, from coordinate 902 downwards.
ATCTTCAGTGATGGGACAGTATTGCAATTTAAACAGCAGTTGGAACAACAACAACTTTTCTAACATTGGAGTGTGGAATGAAATGTTTGGTATAAAACAAAATATATTGTTTTTCCATCGGGCCATGGAAAGGGTGCCATGGATAGAATCGGGGCCCAATTAAAGCAGATTGTAGGAATTGAAAGTTTGAAGAGAAAACATTTGTGAAAAGCACAATTTCCTTCAAGACATCAATTCAACTACTTGTTATCCTTAATGAACTAAATGTGGCCAGAAAATTGGAAATGATGCCAGTAAGCCAGCATTCTATCCATCTTTGCTTATACAATTACACATTAAAAACATTTCTATACTTTGGTAGATTTTAAAACTACTTTGCTGCATATTTTTTAGTTATAATGTTTTCAAACAAATCGTTAGAAGACAAAAAATACATTACATTATGTCAAGTCTGGTGATCTACAAACCAAAGTATGCAACTTTTGCTTGCAACAACATAAATTTCTTGTAAAATTGACTTTATTTGAAATAACAAAGGTTAAAAATATTAAATTAAATGTTATAACAAAGCATGTGTGGATTGTACAAGATCAAATAAATAAATAAGTTTTGTTTTATCTGTTTAATATCTTGTCTGACCTCCTTTTGCAGCAATTACGACCTCAATCCTACTAGGCATAGATAACACCAATGTATGGCACATTTCCATAATACCTCATCTTGTCTCCATATTCGGAGGAAGTTTGCGCTGATGTCTCTCTTGACATAGGTCCCCTGCATTTTAATGCATCTTTTGACAATAGACCACAAATGTTCGATGGGGTTAAGGTCGGGAGACAATGCTGGTCAGTCAAGAAGCTGAATACCAATTTCCGCGAAATGAGCTTTTGCCAATCTGCTTA
>JAYRBW010066374.1:0-28468 GCA_036023295.1 Invenusta paracnida | reverse complement strand
AAGGAGTCCATCACTATGAGCAATAGCCTCTCCAGTTATTTTTTATATAGTTTAATTTCATTTGCAAAAGAGGTGCCGCTATCCAGAAAACGTATTTTTATCTAGTCTATTTTCATTTGCAAAAGAAAACAAACTTTTATCTAGTCAAACTTCATTTGTGAAAAGGGCACCATACTCCAGAAAACGTATTTTTATCTAGTCTAATTTTACATTTGCAAAAGAAAACATATTTTTATCTAGTTGAACTTCATTTGTGAAAATGGCGCCATAATGCAGAAAACATTATTTTATCTAGTCAAACTTCGTTTGTGAAAAGGGTGCCATACTCCAGAAATCGTATTTTTATCTAGTCTAACTTCATTTGCAAAAGGGGCACTCATTTTTGCTGAGTCTGAATGGGGGATGCGTGTGCCTGGGTGCACCCTCTGGTGTGCACATCATTGATATTTGTAAAATATAAGAGGTCACTCTAATAACTATTTAGTCATCTAAACTAGCATTGGCCAATGCTAAAAGTAAAGCCAAGTACTCTGTGAGTGGTTCAGATAATAAAAAATGACAGTAAAAAATGACATGTCTAAAAATATATTTTCTAACTAGAAATAACCCTTATTGCAACAAAGGGTGCACACTTTATAGCAATAGGGGTTATTTTTAAATCTAAGTGAGTTGGTTCTAAGTTATCAATGATCATTGTCCAATACTAATTTTGACATCATTTTGAAATCAATGCTAAAGATGGGTGGATGGGTGGTCGTGGTTCTGATAACTTTGGTTATTACCACAACCCCTAGGGTAATACTAATTAATAATAATGGTAAATATTTGATAAATACCATTAATGGTTCTTGTTGATTATTTACCATCAATTTTTATTAAAAATAGATTGTATAACATGCACCAAAATCATATTAATTAAATTGATCATTTGTGATATATGTTGTGTACCATAAGCAAATTCATACCATTTGCAAATGGTACGAACCATTGGAGGATACAATATGCTGTATCCAATGGTTTGTACTGTTTGCAAACAGTTCATACCATTGGATACAGCATATTGTATACATGGGCAGAGGAGCATATTCAGCAGCTGCCGGACCAATATTTTTGAATATATATATTTTTTAAATATAATTTACTAACATTTAAAATTGATTTTTTCCTTAATATTATTTATTGTGTACTGAATATTTTTACAAAAGTGAGGGGTACAGGGGTAAGGGGTAGAGGTATTCCAGTTCTGAAGGTCAAAAGATTGCTGAAGTTACAACTCAAACACTGAAGACAATGAGCAATGATGAATCATTCACTTTATTTTTTGAACTTAATACTACCTTGGCTAAGCAGTTAGATATTGAAGACCCCAAATTACCCCATAAAAGAAAAATGCCAAAGAAATTTGAAATTAGAACAGGTGAAGAATTTCACATCATTGATATCAAGCTACAATTTTGTTAGCAGTATTTAGAGGTGATTGCTCTGGCTATTAATTGCATTCTTGATCGTTTCAATCAGCCTGGGTATTCAATTTATAAAAACCTCGAATGTCTTCTTCTGAATGTGGCAAATGGACTTCCTTATGACGATTATTTCAAAGAGGTATGTAAATGTATATGTAATTTCAATTATTGTAACTACCTATTATATATTCATACATTTATTTTATCAAAATTATTATTATTGATACATTATTTAAGATCAACTTAAACAAAAAAATTGATTATTTTTATTTTGTCATCATATACCATATAACATTTAGTATATATATTAATAATTTATGTCTATAATACATATAGTAATTAAAATTAATTATAGTTAATTGCAATTTTATTAGTCTTTTACATCAGTTATAGGTTATGTTCATAAACATAACTGTTAATCGAACAATTACTCACCTACATACCAGTATTTTTATTTTGACTACCTCCTTAAATTATATTGTCATATATACATGCGATTTTTTCCATATTATGCTATTTAAATGTTATAAAATTATAGTTTAATAGTTTACAATATATGTGCATATTTTTATTTATATATATTATATATACCTATGCTTTATACATCTTGTTCTCTTGATACAAAGATTTTTCATTCGGTACCCATAAAGGTGTGTTATATATATAGTACCTACCTATAATTATTATGATTATACCTATAATATATGGAGTTTTGCTCATTTTTCGATCGATCTGCGATCTGCGCATGCGTAGAAACTGTCTGGATAAGATATATAAAAAAGCACTGTCTTGATTAGAGTGGTAAATTTATGCACTGAAAGTGTCTTAATAAGATATATGTTTTGGGCATAACATAAACATTAATAACATCGTATCTGATAGTTGGAGAAAAAAACAAATGCCAGATTCGAATTTAGCGTATTTATTTTAGTATATATGTTAATTTTTGTATAAAAATATAACTGTCCTGTTCAGACATAGTTTTTGAGCGTGTCTTGATAAGATATAGTTTGTACGAGGGGGTGATTTCATTCTTAATTATACATTTTTTATAATTTCAGGTGACACATTTTTATGGCAATGATCTAAATGAAAACAATCTTGAAGCACAACTTTTGACTCTACGTTCTGCCTTGCTTGAAAACGATGTAAACTCTCTTCATGATTGCCTATCTTATCTCAGAAATCTTTCAGATTCACAACACTGTTTTTTTAGTGAGGCGTGCACTATTGCTCGCTTAATTCTGGTTAGGCCAGCTACAAATGCATCCAGTGAATGGACTTTTTCATCCATGCGCAGTTTAAAAACTTTTGTTAGAAGTACAATGACTAAAAAAGACTTAATCACATTATGTTGTTAAATTGTAATAAAGAATTACTTGACACTATTAATCTTAATGAAGTTGCAAATGACTTTGTGCATAACAGTGAACACCATCTGCAGATTTTTGGAAACTTTGAATGAATGTTTGTGTACATAAAAGATACTTGTATATAAAAAATAAAAAATTAATAGCTTAATGCTGTGGTAAAATTTTATTGACAAATTTTCATAGATATCTTGTACATTATCATGTTAATGAATTGTACAGCTATTCATCCTTTATTTTTTTGTACATAGTTATTATCCCCACATGTTGAGCGATTTTATATTATATATTATTATAGAATTTACATTTTAAACAATATAATTTTAGATTTATTGTTTAAAATGTGAATTCTATAATAATTTTTTAAAATTTAAACTTTTGTCTTATAAAAGTCGTTTTTTAGACAAATAATATATGTATAGGAAATATCCAACAATTTCCAATATATAAGCTATGCTACTCTCGTAGCCATGGCACCCAGGAGATTGTACCATACCAATGTTAAATAGCTTCCGTCACCCTTGGTATAAAGAATATAAATCAATTATGACAACCATCAAGATTAGATTATACATAATTCTTAAAAATATAACAATTATCAATCATTTTAATAACATAATTTATTAAAAGATTGAATTTATTAGGTTCCAATATTACAAATAATTTACAATTAGACATAACAAAGTTCTATTCACCAATGGTACAAACTGTTGGATCCAACAGTTTGTACTGTTTAATACAGCATATTGTATAAATAATATAAATTAATTATGACAACCATCAAGATTAAATTATACATAATACATAAAAATTTAACAATTATTATTCATTTTAATAACTAAATTTATCAAAAAATTGAATTTACTAGGTAATGAATAATTAACAATTAGACATAAGACAGTTCCATTTGTCAATGGTTTGTACCATTGGATACAGCACATTGTATCCTCCAACCATTTGTACTGATGGATACAGCATATTGTATCCTCCAACCTTTCACTACAAATTTGCTTACTTGCAGTACACAACATATAGTACAAATAACTGAAAAACGCCTACCCGCAGCCTCTACCTTTATAATATGAAATATAGGGTTACTGGATGTTGTAACTCTGTAACCCTGATCTTATAAAAATATTGATGTATAATTATAAAAAAACGAAAAAGAACTATACTAATAGATATTGTATTAATCATTTTCCATCGTTTTTCAGAAATGATTAGTATATTATTATGGTCTAACAATAAAACATGGTAAAAGAAAGTTTACAAGCTTTCCTATAAAGTTTCAGAAGCTAGATATATTTTGAAATAAATAGAACAAAACTGTAAAAAGTAAAATATGATAAGCGAAACTGTAAAAAAAGTTAATTCTTATCAGCCGCGCTAAATGTGTGCTTTATCTCACCGACTTTAGGAAGAGTCACCTGATTATTATATAACTTTTCTAATAGGGTATATTGTCGTTATGTGTTTGTCAAATTTGCCTAGTAAACGGAAGCATGGAACGATTATGTAACTGTTCTCTTTTGCTTGTGTATAATTTTATATGTGTATAAAAATAAGCTGTTTTATTTATTTTATACTAGGGCCCGTATTCACAGTCACTCCTTGAATTTCAAGGAGACCTTATGAACATATACGGTTGTATACATTTAAGGTCTCCTTAAGATCTTAGAATATTTTAAGATACGATAATATACATTCAAGATCTCCTTAAGATCCTACAAATACCTTAAAGAGACCTTCAACGTATACAACCATATACGTTCAAGGCCTCCTTGAAACTCAAGGAGTGACTGTGAATACGGGCCATAGTTATTCGTTTCGTTTTTCTTGTGAACCACAATAAAAAATCATGTAAATATCTAATTTAAAACAATTACATATTTGGATGCAATTTAATTCGGAAACAGAATTTTTTTTTCGAAATAAAGACAATTTAATAAACAAACCGTATAGCTGTTTGATATTATATCGGCATATAACAGAATTGGATATATCGCGGCATTGTTAAAATTATTGAATAAATATTATGCAATGAAACTGCGTTGATTTCAATTTTTCTTTCTGTTATCGCGCAAATTTAATCCAATTAATTACATTTTCTTTCTTTTTTAATTAAAAATCTCATTTTTAATGACTGTAATTTGTGTAACTTTTATGTAAGTGTTTTTATTTATTTATCAAATAAATCTGTTCCTGTTATGTTGAATAAGGAAAAAAATAACGATTGTTAATGTTATTTTAAGTTTCACTTACACTATAGTATACTTGACTTCACCTTTCTTAGCTTTACTTAAGACTAAGTTAAGTCAAGAGTCAAGTCTTTTAAAGACAAGTTTTAAAGTAAAAGATGTATGTTTTCTGAATTTCAATATATTTTAATATTTGGTACATCATATTTCATATCAATGATCAAAGAAATTAAAGTGAAATGTTAAATCTTAACTTAAATTAATAAATCATAAATACATATATTAATATAGGTATTACTATTAGTATTAGTAATATACTATAGTAAGACAAAAAATGAAATGATTTAATTTAGATTAGTACTAGTACTACTATAATTATAATCTATATGCCTATATATATGGCAAAGGATATTTAATGTACAGCCACAGGACAGTAGTAAGCTAAGCAGTACAGCAACTATTTTGGAACTGGACAGATGCAAGCCAAGGCCATGTGCAGATAGGTATCATTAAACCCAATGGCAACAATATAAAATTAAATAAGTATATTCAATATATTATTTTAAAATATATAGACTTATACATTATATATTAATAATAGGTATAGTAAGATAAAAAGGTCTTGTTATACTAGTTATACTAGTATTTTGATAACTGCGGCTATAGTACATAGTATAGTATAAGTTCTTAGGGCTAGACTTATATACTATAGAATAGTTACATTACTTCCAAGACCAAACCACAACATTTATTTCAAAATAATTATTTTATACAGTCAATACAAACCAACTACTAACTAACTACAAACTAATCAGTAAACTATGCTGAATGCATAGTAAACTATTATATTATAAACTATTACAATTGTTACATTAGTAATTATACCTATAATTCAAAATAGAAATATTTACATTGTTTTTCTTAATAAACCGTATTTATTATAATTTTTTTTAATCATAAAATGATTTACAATTCATCAGGCTTAAGTTGTAGATTATTGATTTGTTCTTTATATATATACAGGATCATCAGGTTATTAATTAAAGCATTATTGACTTATTATATTATTATTAATGTGTAGAGATAAATCTTGACTCAATATATACTAATAGTATATATACTATTATATATACTATATAGTATTGCTATAGGTGAGAATGATTACTCAGAAAAACATTATTTAATACTAATAATTTCTAGTAGTAGTATTACAATTAGTAATATATATAATACAATTTCATGACTATCTTTATCAACTCTGAAAATAAGGCTTCTGATTTCCTTTTGTTTCAGCACTTCACATGTTTTGAAAAATAAAAGTTCATTTTTTCATTTTGAGAGTATATACCTTAAACAATTTCAAGTTGTTTTCAAGTCCCAATACATTAATATAATTTCCTTAAAAACATGTAACTGTTGCTAATAGTAATTGGGTTTATTCTTTATATACATATATATATGCAAGACTATTAGATTATTCAAGTATTTTTGACTTTTTGATAAATAGAGTTACAACTAATCAGGGTCAGATTCCAGATTTTTTGTGAGGTGGGTACCATCCTAGGAGTACCATTATTCCCATACAAAATTAGCAACATTAATAACATAAAAAAATATACAATCAAAACAAATTAATACAAAACATCATGTAATTATAGCCCTAATTATATAGGTACTATATAAAATATGTTGATACTGAGTTTTTTGCAGAAAATTAATGAACACAATTTGATTATATAAAATATAAGAAAAGCACAATATAAATGCATATATATAGATATAGAAATGTATAGAACATTCTAACATCATGATTATGCATGGCATATATTCAGGGATGCAAAAATCACTTGCCTCATCAGGTGGGCGAGTACATTTCCTCAGTTAATGTGTAGAAGAAACAGTAGTCTGCAGGCTATATCTTATGTATAGCAGCTATCATAGACATTGATGCAACAGCAGCAATAAAGATATCTATATATTTCTTCCTTGCCCCTTACCTAGTGTATCTATTAATCTGTGTGCAGTGTTACAATGCTGCCTATCTGTAAACAGCTAGCTAGCTACTACATATATGTCATGATAGATAGACATAGAGACATTGATTCATCTGTGTGCTGTGCTTCCACCTATCTTTCATTGCTGTATCAACAGAACAGTTCTATGGCAGTATCATTTATAATTTTAATTGTGTAAATCACCATTATCTAATCAGGTTGTTAACCTAGTTATTGATAAATCTGTGTGCCTATAATTGCCATAATTATAACCCAATATTGAAACTGACATTGATATCCAATGGGGGTGAGAGAGGAAAATGAGTTGGTTAAAAGTCACTCACCCGGTGGCAAGTAAAATAAAGGAGCCACTCACCCGGAGGGCCAGTGGATATTTTTTGTAGTTTGCATCCCTGTATTTTTCATAAATAATAAATTACAGTAATATACAAGTATAATCAAAAATACATCTATACAGTAGTTGTAGGGCCTCATAGGTATCCCTGATGCTATACACATGCTATAAAGCACTGACTTAACTAATTGATGGATATAAAGATTGATAGCCCATCAAGAGAGGCATTATTATATTATGTACAATTATTTATAGCATGTAACATATAATGTTATATATGTCTATATATGTAATTCTAAAGACTTCATACATACACTATTTTCCAAAATAAATGACACAAATGCATCATACTATACTAATGAAATGTGTTGTGGAGTTATTGTAAGAGGCAACTAGCATTGGCTGATATTTATAATCAATGAAGTCAACTCAGATTGAAGCATTTTCCTATTGATTTAAAAATAAATCTGATTGGTTCTGAGATAGGAATATCAAAATGCTAGATTAAATTTGCTGTACTCTATGCTACTTTGTGTCATTTATTTTGGAAAATAGTGTATATGGAGTGTAAATGAACAGAAATGATTATTAATGTATAGTATAGGTAGGTATATATATAATATATGGTCATTTATTAGGGGTGTAACTTTGAAACAAGAAGGTGCCATGAAAATCAAACTGAAATGGTGCACTGGGCCCTGGGCCCAGCAGCCCCACCCACCACCCACTTGATCTGCCCCTACTAATAGCAGTAATTTCATTTGGAGGTATAAATACTAAAATTTGGAAAAAAATACTCTACAAAAATTAAATTACTTACCTACTTAATTAACTAATTTAACTTTATTTATTTAAAATGAAATAGTTTTCCATACTAAAATCTATTTTTAAAAATTGTATCATAAGCAATAATTCAAAATCTCTGGAAACGATTTTGAATAAAAGGTAATATATAAAACAGCTAAGTGAATCCACACTATGTCATAAAAAGTTCATTCATTATAAAATAAAAGTAGAATATTAAACTACTTTAATTTTCTATTCTAAATATTTATCTTTGTGAAAACTTTTTATCTGTAACTACATGTATTTATCACAATTAATTTAAAGCAACTATCATTCATTGCTTAACTATTTGATATCAAAATACTAATAATAATTAATATTAAATTAATTTATCTGTTCATATCAAAATTGTGAACATCTATAGTTCTAATCTTGTCTTTATGTTGTTGTGTCACATATAAATATTGTATTAAATTATTTTGTGAAATTTCAAAAGCATATAAATAATTTGGAAATACCAATTAAATTAGTTAAAGTGACTGATGTGTACAAATCAATTGATTTATATTTTCAAATATAGCTCTATTTTTTATTATTGTTGATTTTGTAGATATCTGGAGTATGGAGAATTTTTTTAAGAGGTGGTCATATTAATAATCAAAATTGCTGTCTTATTTTAATGGGGTTTTCTATTTATTATTTTTATAATATTATATTGTCAATTTTTCAATTATCTTTTTCTAAAAGTATATAAAAGACAATTTCTTTTTTCAAATTTATGCTAGAAAATATATTTATGGCTTGGTTCTACTAAATTGTTTTCTAAAAAGACAAATCAATGCAACAATATGTAAGTATTATTACTAATATTTAGAGCTGTAGTTCAATATTCTGCTAAATCCATTAAAAGTAATAGATTTGAATCTAATTGTTGTATGTTGCAAAAGTTTAAAGTACAACATTGACATTTTCGTTGATGACCTTGTTCTGATTTTTGAATCAGTACCACTTATGTGTGCAATATTCAAGGAATTGAACAACATATTTTGAATACCTCTAATAGTTTGAGGCAGATTTATAATCATACAAATTATAAAAGTAGCTAATTTGAAGATAATTTTTTAAATATGATCAGTTCTTTTGTCATATATTTATTTTATAAGTTCTTTTAAATATTTTTGTGTGCTTTTCTATATATTGTAAGTTGTAAAATTTGGGAGTTTTTGATATATATATATCAATATGGTATAAAAATGATTATGTTTATTGGTTCTTTCCCAAATGTTGTTCAGTCTTATATTTTATTACACATAAAGTTATAACAAAAGTAATGCAGCTCTTAACGAAACTGATGAAATATAATAACAATATAAAGAAATATAAAGATCTTTGAAATCTACACTAAAATGTTCATTCACCAAATATTTTTATATATTTTATAGCAATATATGGCCTTATAACATATGAAATTTATAACATTAATTTGTCTCTGTCTGACAGATTGTTAATCTAGGTATGTACAGAAACAATAATAAAATAAATAAATAACCAAAAGGAAATGGCATATAATTTTTATCAAAATATTATGTCAAATTTTGATGCTATATTCAGTTAGTTGATTTTTCCTGTTCTATTTAGTAGGAAATAGGTATCTATTTGTAGAAAAAAAATGTATAATGTAGTTAGATAATAAATTAGTTAGTTGAATTTATGCAATTAATTTAACTAATTTTGTTTAAATTATGTTTGACTTAGTTTTTGCTGGCAGACTACAAACAGAATAAAAACTAGAAATGGCTGCAACTATTAAATAATAATAATATGGAAGTTTAAGATTTGGACGTGATGAATTTTTAAGACAGACGTCAAATTTATATAAAACAAAGTTGACAATAATCTATGGAACTCGATTTATGATTTATGGTTGTGCGATATGCCCCATGACACTTCTAAATGAAGACTCAATAAGTAAAGGAGTGCATATCGTTCTCTAAGAAACATGAAAGCTATCAGAAACTTACATTTCACTTTTGTTATGCAAATAATTCCCCATAATACTTACACTTTTTATTTTTCAATATTTACTTTTAAACTAGTAAATAGCAGAAAGATTGCATCAGTTTTTATTGAAAATTCCATGTGCGACCCATTATTTTATGTACGGTACCATTAAAATAATTTTCTCAAAAATTTGATTTTGCTAATTATAAAAAATCTCTGAAGAATTATATAAATGTAGCAAGAATTATTATAAGATATTTATTAAAAGTACCCAGAGAAGTATATGTTCAATATATGTTTTTATAATCACCTTATAAAAGTTGTTTCATTCCATATTTACTATAGTTTTATTGTAGTTTGGTAGACAATATCTATTTCATGGTCTATTTCAGGGAAATTTTAAACTAATCATATCCTGCCAGGATATTATTAGTAGCGGATCTATGGTGGGGGGTGTTTAGGGGATTTAAACCTGGCCCCCTCAAGGCGTGCTCAATTTGTTTTTATATAGTACATATGTGCCTTATATAAGGCACAGAAATAATATGACATATAAAAAAAATTATTACAGGTAAATTACAGTTAGATACAAATATTACCATCTTAAATTACAAATCTAATGTGAATAATATTAGAAAATATTATTATTATTATTAAAAAATAGCTGGCAGTTATGAAATTCTGCTTGCTTCTATCCTGGAATAGTTGATTTATTTTTAGCTCGCTGCAGTAGTTACCTAGATGAGTTTTTTTTCAATATTCTCGTATGCTTCGTTTGTACCTACTTACGTGAACCATAGAATATTTCCATTCAAAACCTTTGTAAGTGGCTGAAACACAATTTTTTCTTGACATATCCCAATACTCTCAGTACCTTTTCTGTCTTATTATTTCAGTTAATCCTTTATTACATTATATTCTTATCATATTAAGGTATGTCATAATGCTATATAACCATTGAATAAGTAATAGATGGAAATTTCATACATACAATTTTATATACTTACAATATAATTGATTAAAGTGAAAAATTGCTCTAATCTATGGTAAAATGGATAAAATAACTTTTTCAAGAGCCCATCTCGATTAATTTCACACTTAATATCTCTGATTATAATTTTCTTATTGGTTCTATAGTAAAGTATGTATTTTTTGTCGCTAATTAACTATTTATTTTATGGAAGTATCTAATTTGATTCATCTTTAATATACTGCATCTTTTATAAAGTATAACTGACAAAAGTTATATTATAGGTCATGTAATAGCTTGTCTAAATAATGATTAAATTTTAAGGGATATATGTTTTTACGTTTTAGTTTATATGTAACATATTTTGCGATTATTTTAATTTGCTTAGGAAATGGTATTGTTTATTTATTATCCCCATTTTAATTATTTGGAAACTTTATAATATACCTATTTTATTATATTGAATATTTAAAATATATACATATATTTTATATTCAATTGTACGTTCTAGTATTATCTCATTTGAAGTATAGCCTAGCGTTCGTTTGATCACTCTTATTTTTTAATATATTACATTGTATTAAACATATTTTATTCCGAATAGGAAAAAAATGTCTAGTCTTATTATAAGATAGAAATAATATTAAATACGGTCTAAAGAAGTATCCTTTTCATAATCCATTGAGTACCTATGGTTTTTAATCAAATTTCTTATTGTAATCCATCTCGAGCAAACGTGCCCTATATATTGGACAGTAAACATCATGTAGGATCCCTTGAAATGTTTTTAACGGGGTTATGTAAGGGCAATTTCTGTCTTATACTTATGTATATATCGATCTCTTCCTTGATAGATATAGGCTGTAGTGTAGTGTATTATATGAACTTGCGCAGGATCTTAAATCAGCACGTTATGTATAATATGTACTTATGTGTCTTATACATTATATGTTGATTCAAGAAAAGGGTTGAACATTTAGGGGGGCAGAGTTTTGTGCTGTTGAAAATATTGATTTAAGAGACAAGTTTTGCACCGGTTACGTGTAAGTATGTGTAACCATTTTATTACTGCTGAAAGTATTACCTTAGTATGAATTACCATCTTTTGTAATTAGCTTCATCAAGTGCCTAAACAGTGAAATTGTAAAAATAACTTTGAATTACATATTAGATATGCCTATTTATCGGAATTAAATTTTAATAGTGCTATTAATAATTCCTAAACTTTACCTTTACTTTAGTGTTATTAAAAGGTAAAATCAATGAATTATGCTATCATTTATTGAATTCGTTTCCAAATTATCAAAACTAATGACAAATCATCAAAATGAGTTTGAAGGTCACGATTTTTTCCCCTACTAAGTTTTGTCTGCTTTGTCCGACTAAAACTAAATATACTTCTTCATTATATTTATTATGTTATTATTGTTAGTCTATGTTAAAATTTCTGTTAATTCTTGACGGTTAGTGTTACATTCTATTACATTTATAAATATATATTTAATTTGAAAACATTTAGTAAATTATTCTAAATATAACCGCTTTATAGACTTAAAATATCCACATACAAAACTTAACAAAATAATTAAAACAAAATTTACGCACAAGCGAAGTTACATGCTATATTAATTTTATATTTTAATAAAAAGATATAAAATATTTGGAACTTAAAATTGTCGTTTATAATTAAACTGACAACCTGAAATCAATTAAAATAAAAGAATGCGTTATGAATTTTTGCTTCATAAATAATTAATTTTTTAGTATACCGGATGTAAAATGTTAGAAAGTAGTGTTATATACCCTGGGAGTTTTATTGTATTATTTTTCAGTATATTATTTCTTCCAATATACTTATAACACTCTTATGGATATGTTTAGTTTAGCTAATGTCTAGACCTTATGCTCCATGTATTAATAATAATTGGGGAGTATATTGGTACCTACGTCATAGCTGAATCGTAAATGTCAACAAGCCAATTGATACTAATAGCTAAGGGCACAATACTACTGTAGGTATACTCTTCAAGGCAGGCTACAAAATTTGCTCGAGATAAACGAAGGATCCATCAACTATTGACAGCTTTCATGTGAATTACTGACGGCTGTCAGTACGTTTGCCATTTTTACCAAAAACGATTCCAAACTATTCTCTCTAATGGCCACAAAATTGATGAATGACAGGACAGTGATTTTATGTTGTACGTTAATTTTCTATACATTCGTAGGACAAAATATATATATATATATGTGTGCGTGTTTTTGGTTAAGTTAGACATGTATACACAAACTCAGTTGGTAAAAATTCGTTCAATTTAATCAATTCGTCTCTGAATATTGAAATATATGAAACCATATTCGTGCTACATATTATTTTAAAATAATTATGCTTCCAACAGGCACTATTGATAATTGATCAATGCGAATACAGGATATTATAAATTCGATGATCAGTATATAAGTGATTTGTATTACAGATGATACTTAACTATCATTTATTTATATTTAACTTTGTCTTATCTTATAATTTATATTATGATAGCATAGACCGCCTCGCTTGATGACGCAGATCCTCCTCCCAGTAATCATCTTATTAAAAATAAAAATATAATTATTGTCAAAAATGAAATAAAATGTTATTGTTGTTGAGGATGGATGTGAAGGTTTCTGAGTTCTTCATAAAATCCAATTTCAAGTGTTGATTATGTATTGACGACATAATAGTAATAACAATAATAGTAATATATAATTTATTCTATATTTCTACATGTTTATCATATTTATGTATACTATCACAATTTACTATTTAGCTATTATAATAACGGTAAACAACATATAGACATTTGGCAGCTTACTAAAATTGAGATCAATCAAAATAATATCTATAATTACAGACTATGATAAAAATATAGAATCGATATTTATATAAAATATAGTACTCTTTGATTATAGGTTAGTAGCAAAGGGCAAGATGCCTCTTACAAATAAATTTAAAGATAAAATATATAGACACATTGTTGTTTATAATCCCACTAGTTCAGTTATTGTGCAGCAATCATTGTAAATAACTACAGTTTAAATTATCGATATAGGTACATATATGTATTAGGTACAGATTAATAGAAAGAAGAATGGAGGTACACATGTATGCTTAATATCACGGTAAAATGGTTGATCTTGATGATTATATGTAATTTTTTATGACTTAAATACATTATGTATACTATGTATACCTTTATGTTTATGTCAGTTCTTAGTATACTTTGTTTTTACTGTAAAATAATATATTATTAACAAAGATTGACGTATGCGTATAATATAAGCGTAAATAAATATATAATTATTAGTAAGATAACTATTTATAAGATTATAATAGTATAATAATTATGGCAATAACAAAATAAAATATGCGTAGGTATAATAATTATTAGCAGTTAGTTCCCTCTCCCTCTCCGTTTAATCAGAATTAGTCTACGCAGCCCATGAATAAGGACACTTAGTTTATCTTAACTCACATATACCAACATTAATTTTTAAATTGTATGTAATAAAGTTGTGTAATGAGTTACATTAATTAACCCTTTGGATCCAGTTATGCAACATATTTTTTCCACGCGTATGAAGGCTTTGTTTTTTATTGGCTATTCATTTCACGTCATTGTTGTCGTCACACCAAATTAAAAATGTACCGTATGTACAATGCCCTACTTACTTTTATCGATACAAAACATTTGTTATAATACAATGGTAGTATAATAAGTGTGAATAAATACTATTTATCTTCCATCAAAAATACGTGTCATTACCTTAACCAGTAATAATATATAAATCGAGATATTTGTTGCAATACACATTTTTAAATAAAATACACACATCTGTCAAATAAAGTAATGAGTACTTTATATTTACTCCTCCATTGCATATTGAAATACAAAAATTAAGGACCAATAAAAATATTATTGAAGGATTGTTAATATTTATTCCAGTTTATATTTTTCATAAGCCTCTTTAAAAGGTATGAAACAAAATACAAAACTTTTATAAGAATCGCAAACGTATTATTGTTCAACGCCATTGTATGAAACTATCATTATTCTATATTCTTCTAATGTAATTCTTTCATATATTAGAAGACTATTAGAAGAAGACTAAAGCTAGTCTGTTCCTTAAAATATGGCGCAATCTCTTTCCTATTTTACAAAAGTGATGAAGCTTTCACACATATATGTGATATATACAACTATATATCTATATAGATATGTGCTGCTATATGCTAGGTAGATTGTGAGGATTGTGCCAAATGCTGTAAATTATGGATTGAAAACATTCTTACTATGTTTAAATTACTGATTTAATAAAATAAAATTTGAATTATTTGTGAATGACAGCTGTTGATTTTAAGGCAACAATTATGTTATCAAAAATTATAGGGGGCGGCGTTTATATTGGCCGGGGGTGTATAACAACAACATTACTAATGATTTGTACTGTACATATGTATATTACGCACTATTAATTTATTTATATAGAAAAGTGTACCTACATAACAACATAATATTGTTATTGTCTTTTTGATACACTTCTTTCAATAATCAAAATGAAAGATTGTATTATTATTCCAATACTATAGAATATCTTTTAGTAGCATTTTATTTGAAAATATTTGCAAAACACATGCACTATTATAAAATTAGTCGTATGTTATTTATAAAAAGTGATTTTTAATTTATAGATCCCAATTTTATAGATAACAAATGTATTGATCAAAAGTTATATAGTATCTTTAGTTTACAAATAAAGCTTGTTATTTATTGTTTTTAGCGATGCGAATATCTGATTCTGTCGATGTTAATTTTCTTTTAATCACAATGAGTAATTTCAAGTTTAGAGTAACACCGTTGTAAGTGTTACTCTAGTGTTACCTTAACCCAAACATAGTAATTTTTACTCAAAACTTGAAATTAACTTTTGAGTAAAGTTTACACCGAGTAATCTCTGCGAGTTAATGGGTGTTACTTTAACCTGAACAGTTAATTTCCGAATTTCTAAAAATGCTTATTTGATATATTACACTGATAAAATTATAATATACTTAACTGTTAAAAACTACATTACAAAGTAGTTTCACATCTTCATTACTAATTTTTATATTCAGAACACTACTTTTTTTAAATGTTTTAAACTTGTTATTACTCTCAACCTCTAAGATTAAACTAAATTGTGATTTCAAATTAAAGTAGCTAAGTAATTTACACAATTACTAAAACATCGAATATATCTGAGTAAACTTAATTCTGGATTAACTCTGGAGAAAAACCTAAGTAAACTGAACACTAACACCAGAGTAAACTTTAAACTAACACCTGAGTTACTTTTATAGTTCAGTTAACACCTGAGTAACACTTACTCCGGTGTTACTTTAGACTTGAAATCACTCAATGTCAATTAAGTTGAAAGGATTGTTTAAATATGTTTAGATGGTCACTGTTTTCTTTTTTATTAGTATACGCACACTTATTAAAAATCAAATTAAAAATCGATTTATCCCGAATGATGTGACTACTTGACGTTACAAAAAAACTATAAAAGTGTGCAATATTAAAAAAACACATTAAAAAATAAAATAATTTCCTATTGAATATTTACTCTGGAATAAAAGTCATCACATTGGAACATTCAAAGTTTGTGTTGTCGGTGTATTGAAGTTAGATATTCTCTTCAAAGACATTGACTATTAGTAATGTATTTTACATAAAACGTAATTAATTGTGGATTTCAGTTGTTGATTTATTTTAAAATCGGAGATTTATTATGCGATAATTAAATATGTACACAGATAACCTAAAATTTACTATATAGGATTCGTTTTCCTATTTGCAAGATTTGTGAATTCTATTTTATATATTTATTCATAATAGGATTAGTAGATTGCCAGATTAATCAAATTATTTTTATTATTAGTGCATTAAAAATTGTATTCTGTATAATTCTAGTTATAGGTACCAATTTGAAAAGTATTTCAAGTATATATAAAAAGCTTGACATAGTGTCGTAGATATCTGTAAATTCTAAAAAAAGATCTAATCAGAATATTGACGTTTATTTTATTACATTGAATAAATCGTAGTTAAAGAATTTTGGCAAACAGATTTTTTTTATCGTCATGAATTATTTAAGAAAATACTATTTACTTTCAAAACAAAACAATTTCATCACACGTATGTTTTGACAAATTTATAACATAATTTGTAAAAAAAATTCACATAAAAATAAACATACTGATATACTAAAGGTATACAATGATTGTTCAGTGATAGTATTATTTTTTGGTAGATACATCTTTTCAAACTCATAATTAATTATTAATCTATACATTTTTCTAATATTAATTGATAGGGGAAGATACACGTATACTATATAATAATAAAATGATTATAATGTCATGCGATATTTATAATACATTTAGTTAATTTGAATACAATTGTTTGTGATAGAAATAACCTATCAAATTGTTTCATAACACTACTATGTATATGTTAGTATTCTATGGTCTTACACATAATAGTTTTGAGTGAAATGGAAATCTAAATACGAGTGTGAGGGGCATGAGGAAAGGTTACATTTTTGTACATGTATATAGCTAGACAACTTAATATAGTAAATATTCAACTGTGTATTATTAAAATATTGTATTTTCCAGAAATAAACACAATTTAAACTGCTTGAATTAAAAATATATTACGTTTTTTAGATATACTTTTAACGAGGGAGGTATAGGTCCTGGTAATATAAAGCAATGTTTTAATATAACGATATATCCTCAACTCAGATAGTGTCCATTATTTCAATATCTTGACTTCCGCATTTCTCAGGTTGTGTCTTTCCCTGTACCATAAGTTCCCCTTCCTGGAACGATTCAGCTAACAATTGGCCTCTAGTTTCTGGGAGGCGGAAACTCCAAATTGCTGATAAGATGGGGAAGAAACCAATCACGATAAATGGCAAGGGGTTCCAGAATATCTTAAGTAGACCAATTTGAGGGGCAATCATGCCTCCGAAACGGGCCCATGTTGAGCCCACACCGACTCCCATGTTGCGGATTACAGTGGGGAAAACTTCAGCGGAGTACATCCAGGTTAAATCAAAGGAGACGGTGAAAAAGAATTGTCCGCATATGGCCACAATGAGGATTGCCCCCTGGAGACCAACTCGACCATACAGAGCAGCGCAGGTTAGACAAGCTATTCCACCCATACTGAAGCAGAAGACCAAAGAATATCTGCGTCCGAATTTGGTAGAGATGATGAGGCCAAAAGCCCGTGAAGGTATCTCCACAATGGCAAGTACGGCCAAATTTACGTAGACATTTCCACCCAATCCACCCAACATAAAGATCATTGTGTAATATCCCATGCTACCAACCATCCAATTTGCCCAGACTATAAGTGTCGTACGCCTTAATCCGGGATATCGGAAGACGTCCATAAAATTGGTGTGTGTTTTGTCCATAGTCTGAACGTAAGAATCATAAGTCTCCTGCAGGCTAAAAGTTTCATCTATTTCTTTGCCGTTGCGTTTAGCAATCTTTCGCATGATCTTATCAGCTTTGGCTATTTGACCAGTCCCATAGAGCCATCGAGGTGACTCGTAAATTGCAAAGTAAGTGACCAGAAGGGATGCCACTGGAATGCTCATAAGAAGCTGCAAGTAGACATGGTCTCGTACAAAATAGCCAGTGATTGCGAAAAGACAAATTCCAACGGTACCACCATTTTGCAGGGCCATCAGCCACACTGTTCTGTATTTGGGATCCGTTATTTCCGCGGCCATTGTGAAGAAGGCAGTTATCTGACCTCCATTTCCAATAGCTGTAAAGAACCGAAGCAGGGCGTAGGACCAGTAGTTTGGTGCCAACGCTGAAGCTGTACTGAATATACACAAGTGAATAATTGCGATTAGAATGCCCGCCAACCGACCATAGGTGTCCGAAATATAACCATAGAGTGTACATCCAACCATAAATCCAACGAAGTAAAAGGTCGTGCTGAGTTGTACAAGATACTCACGATCACAAACTAAGTCATACGCACTTCTAATTGTGGATATGTACTGATCCTTGGAAAATTCCCATTGAGTACATGGAACACTATAAATCTCCCCGTTAGAAGAGTCGTTGTATATTAGATAGCACTTCTTAGCAGTGATGTTAATATCTGAAGAATTGTGTTTCGGTATCTTGCAAATATAGTTCATTTTTCCACCAACTAAGACAGGCATTACAGTAATTGCGTCTGGAAGTACTTTAGCTATCATGACGAAAAATAAGACTATAAGTTGATATTGGCCACGAGAGCCTACTTTCTTTAACATGGCATCAAAACTCATTTTTACGTTTATTAATATTGCAAATGTCACAAAACTATTTTCACTTTATTCTACCGGATTTAATAGAATTCAGATACAGTCAAACCTCGGTTTTATGCATCCCGATTATTCGCCAACCCCGCTTTAGCGCCTCTTTTTACTGGAACCAAGGCTGGCATAAAACCGGGGTTTGACTGTATACATATATTTTACAAATAAATTCTATTTTCTTATTGGTGGGTGGAAAACTCGATTAGAATAGTTAGCAAATTACAGAATAAAAATTTAAGAATACTCACATGATTGGTTATTAGTGTTTTATTTAGAAATCATTTAGTGTGCATGTGGTTTATATTTATATAGGTAGATTCTGTTAAGTTTCTTCCGATAAATGCTTTGCTAATAAATAATTTTTTCAGTATGATTAGTTTTTTAAACTCTGTTAGATACACTTGTCTTTAACTATAAAAAATAGATTAACAGTCGATGTATTATGCAAGAATTATTTACGTAAATGTAGTACTATCTGAAGTGTTCCACATAATACATAGTATTTAATAAACAGTACTTAATAATATCAAACTTGTTTAAATATTAAACAGTGCCATCGTTGTTTAAAGACTATTGTTTGTATAATAAATATGATCGCTAAGCTGTCGGATCAGTTGTCATGAATCAAAATCTATTGCGTTTTATTCACATTGATCGAAGATTTGTTTACATTCGTTTTAAAAATACCGTTATACATATTACATTCTTACATATTTTTTCTGAATAAACTGAAACCCACAATTCATAACGTGGAACATAAAAATTATGCACATAACTCTTACCAATATTGAGGACTATGTATAGTATACTATTAGTACGGCAAAAATATATCAATATTGATGCACAAAACCTTTATTTTGATAGCACCGAATTCTTACAGAGTACGTCCTATATATGCAACTGTTAAATATACAGTTGTATTATTAATAGGCTATGTACTTATATTATTAACATTTTATGTAGCTAATTATGTATTCAAATAACTTTCACTAGCATAATATAAAGACATAAAATAATAAAACTTATTTTTGACAACATAATTATACAAGTATATTGTATATTTTATAACATATTTATTATATTTATGCATACTATTACAATTTATTACTGCTTTTATAATAATGGTAAACAACCCATACATCACCTTACTAAACTTTATATAATAATTTGTAATACTTATTATTACATAAGCAATTTATGATATAAATAATATTGAAAAGTTTTTAGACAAATCAATTTAATTGATTACACCACTTTATGTGTGTTTAGATTGTTGAGTATCAACAATTTTTAAATATCATGAAGTAATTTATTAGGTTTTTTATGTATAATATGTTATGCTAAATGCGCAATATTATTTTATGAAGAAATAAATCTAATTTGATTAAAGTTTAATTGCGCGAAGTAAAATTAAAATCGTTAAATGTTTAAATGTTTTTTTGTTATACTTCAGAAATTAATATGAAAAAGTCAGTGAAATCGCCTGCCAAAAAGGTTAGTGTATATTAAAAATGGTTTCTTTTTACGTTCATCTGTTTATAGTTGAATTGTCTGTCCATTAATAGACTGGCAAAACTCTTAATAAATCTGGAGGCACTGCTAACCAACTCAAGCTAAATCTTACTGATATTAATCAGGAAGATCAGCATAACAATTCGCCTAATGATACCTTTGATGAAAGTAGTAGTTCAATTACACCAACAACTTGCATATTTAACTTTGGAGATACAATCGGGGAAAAATGTAAGTTTTTACTATCTTTATACTTTCCACACACTGGGAGTAAATGTGAGATATGTGATGTGGGTTAATAAAAATGTAACATCTAATGTACATATATTTTAATTAATGAGCTGTATTGTAAGTTTTTCTCTGACATATTAACTAAAAAAGTAATTTGTTTTCATTTTTATATATATAATAAGTGTTAAAAATGTGTATTTACATTAAAATTATTTGTTATTATCTAATACTTCGCATCTTTCAAGTCGAAAGTTTATGAGATTTTTTATACTTTTTAAATTATTATTAAAAGGATAGTAAATTATCTTTAAATTATTAAATTATTTTTTAAACAAAATAAAATAATTAAAGCAATTATAATACTTTAATTTTTTTTAAATTGTTATTATACTTATTAATTAAAAAACAGTACACAAATTCAAAATAACGTAAGCTAAAATATTCCGAATTTTTTAAATGATTTTTTTTAAATTGACAGAAATCGTTGAAATTAAATCGTATTTTATTTTTAAGGAATTCAGTAATACATATATCAATGGAATTTTCAACATTAATTTTTTTACATCATCCGTTTCTTTAAAAAAATATGTTTGCCACATTGCCATTTGCGTATACCTTCATTGAAATAAATATTGTTTTGTATTTAAGCTAATAAAATGTAATAATCTTTTTTGAAATTATGACAGACATGCAAAGCTGCCTTTGTTGGGTTTCCAGTTATAGCTTGTGTTCACTTTATATGGTGATAACAGTAAACTGAGATGTATCAAAGTGACCATAACAAGTGTTATTTTATTCTAGCTACGCCACAACCAACGAACATTGCCACACATTTTCCTAGGTTTGTGTCCGGTGATCAGATGGGAAATACTCCAAGTAAGTTTACTTTTCGCTTGAAACACAAAATAAATGATTTGATATATATTTAAATCTGTACATAACGGTCGTAACTTACTAAGCTCTGCATAGTTTTAAGATAATGACTATATAGTTCGAATTGTAAGCATTATTTGTGACTGTTAATTTAATCTATTTTTCTATTTATTGCACAGAAATGTTTTATCATATTTATTAATAATGTATATATGTACTTACCAAATTTGTGTGTTGAGTTAAGAAGAATATCATTGGTTATAATCGAATGCATTAATAATTTTTTTATTCTTGAGTATAGTTGCTTTTCTTCTAGAAATAATTATATTAAAATGTAAAGCAACACTTGACTTATCTTTGTTTGTTTTTCATGTTTAAATTATTGTAATGGTAAACCACAAGGAAAAATTAAAAATATATTTTAGGTATAATATAATTTCATATAAATGTGCATGTACATATACCTATTTATTTGCTTATTATACTTTTGCAACCGATATTTTGAGTATGTATTTAAGGTTTTGCGATAAAATTGCTACGAAATGTTATGTTTTTTATTTAAGATTTAATGACATTAATAATTATTAGTAATTAATTAAAATTGAACGAAAATTGTTTATTGCCCTATTTGATATAACTAGTAATATTCTAATTATTAGTTAATTCCTAATTTTGTCTCAAGAAAACGTTTATCCAACACATCTATTGTTTAGTTTTTGTTATTTATTAAGCTGAAGGCGACAGAAATAATAATGAAGTCAACAAAATAATGAAACTTCTTTCACTTTCATATATTTTGTTACCAAATAGCAATTGTAAATATTCTACATGTTATCATTACACTGAGCACATTCAACTACGTATCTCAGTCACATTAGATACTTCTAGTTTATAAATTGTAGCTACTAAGCAATGCCTGCGATGATCGATGATATTATGATATAATATATTTAATAGTACCCATAATATAAGTATTTTTATGGCTATGACATTTATATTTTGTCTATTATAATTATATCTATTATTTATTACAAATCAGTCAACTTTCAACTGTTACATGTTTAGTTTTCTTGTTGAAGTGTAATACATTTATTTTATGAAGCAAGAGATTTTATAAAAAAATTATGTTATCTAAATTCACCATGAAATTGAGATTTTTTTATGAACTGCTTTTTTTTAGATTTAACACTTTAAGAATGTAAAATAAATATAATATATACAATAATATATATACTCGTACAAACAATTATATATCTGAATTTGATAGATTTAATAATATTTCTTCACAAATTTATAAATAATTGACATATTATTCTCTACCTAAGAAGTTTAGTAGAAGAATCAGTGATGCTGTAGTAATTTAGAATAAAACATTGATTTACAAATGATAAGAAATATTAATCTAAATGGGACCTTATATTTCGAGATTGAACCTCCTCATCCTAAGGTGTAGTATAAAAAATAAAGTATAATAGTACATTTTTTATTTTAATCAATAAGTGTGCATTTCAATCTCTCTGTGTATCAATCTCTCACCGTGTATCAAAAATATCAATTCAGCAAGAATGTCTTAAATATTGCAAATGATTCCAATTATAAATCACTATCTCTATGTCATTCTAATTATAAACCACTATCTCTATGTCATTACCTAAATATAGAATTCTTGGAATTTTAAGAAGTATATTCTTCAATTTTTAACTATGCCTCTAATTTTCTTTTAAACAGCGAAAACATATTCTTAATCTTTAAAATTTACATGGCAGTTATCGTCAGGCTGCTGCCCAATTCAACCAGGTCGTCAAGCAAGGCTAATTGTCTGTCCACATGCCCAACGCCAGCTCCTTTAGAGAGACGTGCCAATTGCTTTATTCGTTCTCATTGCACAAAAAACAGGACTGTCACCAGGTGGTCACAGTCTCAGCTCCCGTCTGTGGCAAGTGCACAGTAACTGTTTGTACCGTATGTGTACAATAAGAGTAACTTGGGTAATTTGATGACGTTCTTTGAAACTATTTCGCACTATATCTACTATTCTCCCATTCTGCATATATCCTTGCATATTTCGTATTACATATATCATACATATTATATATATATATATTATGCTTCAACGTTTCAATAATTATTTGATGGATTACATATTTGTTTTACTTGAATTTTCGATTTTAGAATGATTCACATTGAAATAATTACATTTTTATTTAAAAAATTACATTCTACGTCAATTGACGTATTCAATTGACTTTTTCTGAATAATTATTTTCTGAATTAATGAAACTCAATGATTTTCGAGTATAATGACTAGCTAAATAAAAAAAAATGTAAATGAAGATGGGTTCGAAAATTGTTTAGGTTAATATATTCATTACAGTTTGAAACTTTTTTTGCGTCAATTGACGTATCCGCGCGCTTCAAGTGTTAAACAACCAATATTGAAGGTATATGATTTCGCAATTAATATCTTATTATACACATTTCATTATGCAGTTGTAGCATCTAAGTCCGTCCTGGACCTTCAGGAGATGGTCTTCAAGTCACTGTTCATGTACTAAAAGAGTTAAACGATCCTAATAAAGTGAAAAGTTAGACCGACTTCAAATGAGTTCCTAATGGCAATTGAATTAACATTGCTGGAATATACATATACATAATATGTATATGTATATTCCAGCAATATTATTGCTAACTTTTGTGTATCTAATAATGAAATAGTCCTACAAGAAGTAATAGGACTACGATCCGTATCGTGACGTCAGTAACTTTTTGAAAAGCTACAGACTTCAACGGCATCTCCAATGATTATAAATGTTACCAGACAAATATATTTCATTGCTTATTTTTGAATGCATAATAATGAAATATAAGTCCCACAAGGAGTATTCTCTGACGTCCTGGAGAACTTGGGTACTGACGTCAGGACCATTATGAAAGATTTCTCAGTCTTGAAATTGATAATCCAGTGTGTAGCTTTATTTTTGGATGTTGAAAATATAATTTATAATCATGTGTATTGCACCATTTCAAAGTTGTCCGCCAAGGAGTAATCCCTGACGTCCTAGATATTCCAGGAGCCCCACAAGTGATTTAAAGCATATGGCAACCTGTATCTACCATTGGCAACCATGAATTAGCCTTTTATTCAACTGAAATAGTTACTGGAATGTGTTATTGCAATTCTAAACTTTGGTCTTAACAACGATTTAGGAGGTATCAGGAGAGCCCCGGGAGGACTCGAAGGAATGTTGACAAAAAATTGACTAATTAGAGAGCTTTGCAACAAAATTTTAGCCCGTGTTAGGGAGTTTCAATTCATTTGGTTGAGAACTCAAGGATCCAAGAGAGTGAATACAAAATGTGGGTATTACACCCTGGCCGTTTTACTGTTAATTCATTTTTTTTAAATTGAAACCACGAAATAATAAAGGAAACTGTATTGCATTTAAATTTTGAAGTAATATTTGACACCAATTTCCTCGTAAGTAAATAATACTGCTAAACTATAAAAATAACAGAAGTTTTAAAATTGCGTTCGTAAATAAGTATAAATTAATTAAGATGCTGTTACTCACCAGGTCGGCGATTTTGGCCACGTCGATCATACAGTTGATGTCATTATTGCACTCAATAAGAGTCACTCGCTTCTTCTTGTTAGCAACCACAGTGATCGGTCCCTCCACTCGACCCCCTACCTTCTGTTTGCTCATGAACTTAACCAGCGAGCGAAGTAGAGTAGTTTTCCCACAACCAGGTGGCCCCACCAAAGCTACAACAATAGGCGGTGGAAGTTCAACAGCACTTCGATCTACAGTTGGGATATGGTAACGCTTTGTCTGGTGATCCAGCGTCCGGCGCACCATACGTGCTGTCTTGGTTACATGCTGGATAGCGAAGGCCTTGGCATTCCGACCTGCCTGACTAGCACGACCTGCCTTGTCTTGGGCGCTCTCTGTCTTTTCAGCTTTGGCCTTCTTTTTCCGGAATTTTGTGCCACTCTTGGGCTGCTGGTGGGACTTAATTTTTTTTGCTGGTTCGTCCATCTATGCAATG
Source organism: Invenusta paracnida (assembly GCA_036023295.1). Classification (NCBI taxonomy): domain Eukaryota; kingdom Metazoa; phylum Platyhelminthes; order Proseriata; family Coelogynoporidae; genus Invenusta; species Invenusta paracnida. The sequence continues at coordinate 2,250 of JAYRBW010066374.1, read as the reverse complement.
TATAAATAAATACAGAAAAACTGTGTTGTTTAAAAAACAAAAGTGTACTGAATGCTGTCTGAATTAACATGTCAAACATAATAACGTATATTATATAAAATTTGAAATAAAATCATTGCTATCTTTTATACTACGACTGTGTTTGTGAGTAGTAATAAATGTTAGGCTACTACTTTCAAAAAGGTATTTATAATAATTTATAATTTTAGATTTTTAAGATGCGAAATGAAGAACTATTGGTGTGGTACATATTACATAAGTTTTCCACACTGGTATAAAGATTTGTCAGTACAAATTAATTATAAAAAAACACTGAACATTTATAATAAAGTAACGATTTAACTGTATAGTACTTTTTTAATTACCGGATTTAGTGTATTTCTTTACTAAAAGTAAAACCCCTGCTCTTCAAGGAGTGTTATTTTCAATATTTTCCCTTGTGTACTTTAACACATTTTAAAATATAATTTTGTGATGATAAATACTAAAAAAAGCTGTTTAATATCTTTGTTAATTATTTATAGGGGTGTAAAAGTATTCAGCAAGCATATTGACTGAAACATGATAAGATATTGTTACAGTAAGAAATTTAAGACGTTACTTTAATGTAAGAAGGGATGTGCAAATTCAGTGATGCACCTATTCAGCCTCACCCTTTGGAATTATTTAGGATTGAAAAACTCTCTTAGTGGTTTAGGTTAAATAGTTATGCAGAATTTTCATGTTGGAAAAGATTGTAAAAAGATATTGCGATACAGAAGCATTTTAACTCATCTGTGAATGCATACTTTTCCTGCAAACAGGACAATCCACAAACATTTTGTATACGTATTTAAAAATTCATTTATGTTCAATTTAGTGATATCACAGACTGGAAAGCTTCATGCACAGCATGCAAAGACAAGTTCCAATATCCAAAAATTTAGGAGGAATTGGATTAAATGTTAAGTCAGCCTATGGTTTCAACAAGTTGTGATTGACATTTAGCACATCCATGCTTAATAAATAATTTGTTTCAAATCAATATCTTTTATGGCATCCTTGAAATTAAAAAGCAATTTTTTGAAGTAGCATGACTTAAAAACTGCAATGTTAAATACATTTGAAATTCAAATATTTTGAGTGAAAAATAGACTACTTTAAAATCCACCTACCCCATTGGTAAACTAAATTCAAAGACTTATTAATACATATAATAAACTAACTTGACTCTTTCAAAACATATCGAAGTAATTTATTAAGTAGGGAACCAAGCTATAAACAGTCATATAATATACTTAGAGATATATAGTAATATTAACAATACCTGCTAAAAAGTTATTATTTTGTCACAAAATTATTATCCTGTGTTGATAATTATCAAGCTTTCAATTGTATTATATACACTATTTTAATATTTTAGTTAAAATATAATAATATAAAATCATTTATATATCTGAAATCGTATATATTGTTATATATCTAAACCTATGACAGTAGGTTGTTAGCTCATGTAAACAACCTAGATGAACAGTAGGTATTGTGGGATATCACAAGATTGAGAATCTTTGAAACAGCAAGTTTAAAAATTATTCAATATATTGACATATTTCAACGTTTGCAATGTAGTGCTGCTAAAAATTAATCAGTGGTCAATTTTTATGCTCATAACTCTTATTGAACTCAAGAAAATAAAGTTAAAAAATCAAATGTTTATCATTTTTCTAATTTTTATTCTTACACTTTAGATCTAATAACCAGGGATTAGAATGGCAAACTAAAAAATCCGCGGAAAATATAATAGGGCCCATGGACCAATACAAAAATCCCAAATATGAAAAATTACATCTTTTAGAGTTTAGCGACAAAATATTTACAATGGCGATAACATAATGTTACATGGAATAGATGGTGTTAGATACAAATTTTTTTTTACAGTTAATCATTATACTAAAAGTTACAAGAATGACATTATTTCGTGATAAATGTGCTATGTGTAGTAAACTAAATGCGTTTTCAAAAATATTAATAGTATGCATGCTCGAAAAGTATGTCTGATATACAGAGACTATAGACTTGACAACTGAATGTGAAAAATGTAGTATGAACGTAAATATGGTAATACATAGATAACAGTTAATGCAATCTGTCTTTTTGCGACCATCTCATTGGGTTTCTCTTCCCTTTTCCTTTCCATGACTCGCTGATGTGCAATTCGGGTGAGTTTCTCGGCCTCTTTTCGTAGCTTCACTTGTTTGGCTCTACTTTCCA
>JAYRBW010066363.1:0-28475 GCA_036023295.1 Invenusta paracnida | reverse complement strand
ATATTTAGTTATGTATGCGTTATATTTAGCAAATGATGCGCAATATTCAGCGTATAGTGCGTTATTTTTAGAAAGGTTGCTAATTATAACGCATCATTGCACGATATTTAGCTTTTGCGTCATTTCCGAGTGCTATAGGGTTACTGGATGTTGTAGATATGACTAATTTAGGGTTACTGGGATGTTAATACATTCAGCTTACATCATACATACCAATATGAGCTTCTATGCTATTAGTACATATGTTCCAATAATATACAACACTTGAAACCATTGAATAATTACTATTGGTATGTATGATGTATATACCAATACATTTGCCAATGGCAATAGACACTTCGATATTAAAACTAAATATGAAATACTTACAATATTAATAACACTAATTAACAAAATAATGGTTGCTAAAAGTTAAATATATAAAAAATTACATTTATATTATCTACAGTAAATTTTGCATACTATCTAATTTTGTGTAATCCAGTATATTGTCTGTAGTACTGCCACTGGTACATTTGCCAGGTCCTAACTATTTATAATTATGATATAATTATATATTATATTGTATGTCAATATCATATAAAGCAGAATCAGGTAATCTGGTATTTTTTGTTTATACCACTATTTTTTTGTGACCCTGCTACTATTGTGTAATCTGGTGAGAGCAGAATGAAAATATCAAATATGGGCAGAGAGACAGATAATACACTTATTTTTGTTAGACATTTTTTAGTATTAATATGTATATTATATAACCTATAAGTATAACTATTAGTATTATACTAATAGTTGATAGAATTTTACAAAGGATAAATATAAATGAGTTTATTACCTTAAGAATAGTGAATACATGAATAAAAACTCCATGAGTAAAAAAAATTATGTCATCCAGAATTCTTCTAATCTGGTGAAATTTGTATGGTCCCCAAAAAAACTGGATTATGTGGAATTGACTATATTAATATTATACAATAAAAATTCTTGTCCTTAAGTATTATATCAAACAATCTGCACTGCTTATATAAAGTTAGTTATATTTTAACATTGATACATATATACAAAAATGTACAGAATAAGTTAGCTTTACAATGTTTTGTATTTTAACCCATTGGTTTATGGACTGGACCATTAGACAAGGCCTAGGCATACGAAAAATATGTTATTTACTGAAATTTTAAAAGATTTTGTGCAGACATTTTATAAATGAGAAGAAAGGTACAAGAAATAATGCATACAAACTATAGATTTTTAAGAAAAAATTGTGTGTAAAAAATGCTTTAAATGCATGCAAAAATTATATTTAAACAAAATACAAATAATATAATTACTTTGCAATGCAATACTATAATATTTCAACTTATTAATATACATGTATATCATAAAAAAATAAACTGGTATGGATAAGTGGTAGATTGTATGCACCCTCATTGGCATTGCTATTTTTTTTCAATGATATTTATTTTATATAATGCACACCCCAACCCCCAAATTTTTTAGATTGCCTATTTTAATGAAATCTCTGGCATGCAAAACATTTCTATTTTTTTTCAGGCATGTAAGCATCCTGGGCTGTTTTTTAGTATATATAATGTAGTTACTATCTTTGTTGTATCATACCATATATGAAATACAGGAAAAAAATGTTTTTTTTAAAACCACTCGCACAGATTCAATTCCACTTGCCTCAGGCGAGTGGGCGAATGATTTTTGCACCCTTGCCTACATTAGATGCATAAAATTAATAAACTGTAAGACAATAACCAGTATGCATTAAGTTGAGATAGACCTCTTGAGATATGTCTTTTGAGTTAGGTTTTGGAGATAAGATACATTTTAAAATCATATGAATAACAACTATCTCAGTCTCCAAGATTTATCTCTACTTTGAAACCCATCTCAATCTCAATAATGGCTGCTTTTTATGAACATCAGAAATATTAAAAATTATAAACAAATGCAAGATTTACCTTAAAACTGTAGAGAGTTATACTGTTTTTATGAAGAAAATATTTGTATAATTACATATTCAAATATCTATATAGTGGTAAAGTTGTCAACATTTTTAATGTTTGTGCACTTTAAGTGTTATTAAAAGGAAGTAATTAATTATTTGTATGTGCACAGCAGCAATCAGGATGCTCATCAACTTATCCTTTCACAATTTGTAACATTCAATTTGCAGTTTAAAAGCCTCTATCTGCAAGCCCTTTATTTCATCTGTTGTGGTTTACATAACTTCTGAAACAGTATATGTATTTATAAATGTATGTCTCAACTATAAATATATTTGTACCTATTATACACATGTTTATATTATATATAAGTTAATTTACTCTTCTTTTAAATTCAATTGGGGTGGACTGCTCTGTTTGCAAATATAAATGGAACAATTTGACTTCAATATTAAAATTAAATAAGGTACTTAAGTCTTATAATTAGGAAAATACCTACCTTTGATGTAAATGCTTGATTATGTATGGTTGGTATGGTGGTGTCTTCACAAGGAAAAACTTTGAACCAGAAAAAGGCAATCATTATTAGTTCTACCTACAGATTATAAATGATTTGATGATGACACAATTAAAACATACCTTTCTTTTTGTAATTGTTGGAGTTAAACTTTCATTCTCTAAATAGGTATGTATATTATACATATATTAATTGCATTCAAGTGATACTATGGTTAAAAATATAAATAGACCTTAAAAAACAAAAAGTATAATTGAATTGACAAATAAATCATGATGCTATATAATTTATTCCATTAAAATGATAAACACACATTTAAATATATATGAAAATAATACAATAAGGGCATACATGCATACCTTGAATGTTTACAAATGTTGTGGTTTTCTCAGCCTCCATGATTGATAATAATTTTCTTTCACCTTCATCAAGCAGAAAATTCTCAGTTTTCTTCTTGTCTACTTTGACCTTCAGCCTATGGCGTGTATTTTTGCCATAGTTTATATAATTTCCTATGGTTTATATAATTTCTTAATTACATATTAATGTATTAGTTAGTACTATTTATTAAATATAAGAAATCTTGTTAACTTATTCAAGTCAAAATGAAGGTTTTTCCAGACAATAGGGAGGGGGTGCTTTATCTGTACATGGCGTTTCATTTTTTTCTGTGCACAAACGCAGATGGGACACTCAAAGACCATGTGGCGGTCACAATAGTTCTACAATCCCCAGGTGGGACACTACATTCTCCAATGGTACAACTTTTTGTCCATGTACACGCAAGTTTGTGGCGGTCACAGTGGTTCTACAATCCCCACATTGTTTTTGTGGTTTTAGGTTGATGCAATTGTGAGCCACCAGTAGGTATTTTCGTCCTCTTCTATTGCCGCAGTTTGAGATTCCTGACTTCGGTCAGTATTTTTGATACTCCAGCTGAGGATGTTGAAGTCTTAAAGATTGCATTGCACACAGAGCATTTTATTTCTGTAGTACAAAAATGGTAATAAAACAGCTTTGATAAATAAAATCTAAGACTTAGATCAACAGTATGACATTATTAGTGCTATAATTATGATTTTATGTGCCTCTATGCCATTAAACGACTGAAACCTAAGCTGAATAAAGACGCTGTGGCAGTGTGAAATAGTATTTACTATTGCCTTTCAGCTTAACTGTCAAGCAAGCAAGAAATGTCGAGCACTAGTTCTCGTACCAGTCGCCGTTCCACTCGGTCGTCTGTCCGCCCCGACCAGGCCGCTCCTGGTGGCTCCGGTACTGAACCCGCCTCTACGGACATGTTCCGCTCGGAGACTGGTGGTCTGGTTCGTGATTCGGACGAGCCTTCAGGACAGCCTGTGAGCACACCACGGAGGCATGCTCAACCGGAGGTGTGTTCTTTCGTTTACTTAATCAGGAATTAAATTATTTTACTATTTTTATAGAGATTGCATGTGTAACTTTAGTGTGTATTACTTTGGAAGTGTAATTTATTAGCTTTCTGAGTACTTTTAACAAATAATTAAATTACTGGAATAATTATTTACTTAAACGATTATTACGTTTCTAGTCTTCTTTATAATCTTAATGATTTAGTTGGATACATTGTAAATTGCAGGCAGCTCTTACTAAATTTCACAATAATAATAATACCTTTAATCTGAATGCTGGCTTTTTAAATATTAACATTTCGATAGTTAAATCTGTAATTAATGCCCCCAAGCTCTCTTCTTTACATGCTATATAACCCTAGCTTCGACTGGACGTATTTCTTGTTTTTAGTTTCTATTATAATATGGATTATCTGTTTTTATAATGTTAATTGTATCATATTTAATATTTGTTTTAATTATGTCATTTTATTTTAGACGCAATGTTATTTATTTTCAAGTTTATTATGCAAGCCTTATAAAACCAATTGTCTTCGCTTATCTATATTTAAAGCCATGTACCAGTAAGTTGTCTTCTTGATAATGGTAGATAGTAACGAACCGAAATGTCTCAGGTTATATTTTCTTTTGTTTTTCAATTGTGTTTTTTACTTCCTTTTTAGTTTGACTTTCTCTTCGGTATCAGTTGTAATACATATATTTATTGTACTAACTATGGCGATAATCTATTTGAGTTAGTAATTTTAATTCGTACGCTACTCTTTCTGTAAATAAAAAACAAACATTTCCTCTGGATTTATTGTATACTATATTATGGTAAACGTTTGTTTCATAACCAACGCGAAATAGGTTATCAATCCAACGAAAGGTCTGTTACTTGAATTTTGGTGATCATATTTTAGTCTTATACTATAAAGACGAAACAAATCGCTTGTGCATAGGTAAGGTGTCACATAATATGATAAGTAACTGTAAAATGTACCTGTTATTGTCATGGGCTGAATAAGTTAGACGTGTACTACTTCTACCATCTTGATGTCAGCTCTTCAAAGCCTAACGCGTGTTGAAGTCATGACGCGCTAGTGCTAATGCCCCGTTTTATGGCGATAGACAGTATTTATTTAATTATTAATGTAATCCATATAAAGATGGAGAAACTACAATGACTACCCCTACTTCTCTCCCCTCAACCCATTGGTCCACGGCTTGCACCAATCAGGAGAGCGAGGCAGGCGGGGGCGACCAGGACGCACGATCTGGCCTGCGCACTTCGGAGGTGGACGCCAGTAGCCCTCTCTCCTACGGGGACATGTCGAGTGTCGACGCGCTGAGTTCCGTACGCCCGGGAGTGCGTGAGGAGACCTCCAGGTCCCACCCGGACTTTGTCACGGGGGGCACTGGGGGTGAGGCTTCTGCCACGGGGGCCTCGCAGGTTAGTTTACTCAATGTTGTATCCTAGATATTAAATTTTATTAATCTTATCTACAATCGGACAAAATTCAATATTTTATTAGACTTGTTGATTTTCTTTTTTCTGCGAGTGTGTACTACCCTCCCTCTCTCTCACTGCACCACTAATAGACTGTGATCTGGGGCACGGACGTGAACGTAGGCCGTGTGATGGACCAGTTCAAGCGCTTCCTCTCAACCTTCATCACCGCGGAGCTCGAGAACGAACCCCTCTTGCACACGGGGCAGCCCGTAGACCCAACCCGACCCCTCTACCTCCAGCGGTTGGAAGACCTGGTCTACAAGAGCTCTTGTCGTCTGGACATTGACTGCACTCATCTGGTCAGTGCCAACAAGCAGCTCTACCTCCAGATGGTGGCCTATCCCAAGGAAGTTATCCCCGCGTGTGATGCTGCCACGCACCAGCTGTTGCTCGATCGATGCCGCGATGCCAGGCCTGATACACCCATTCAGATCCGTCCCTTCAACTGCGATCGATCGCGTGGCCTCCGCCAACTTAACCCCGAAGATCTCGATCAACTGGTCTCTGTCAACGGCCTGGTGATCCGCACTTCGGGTCTCATCCCCGAGATGATGAAGGCCGTGTTCCGGTGCTCTGTGTGTGACCAGCTCCGCTCCTGTCCCTGTGAACGGGGAAGGGTCGTGGAGCCCAGTCACTGTGATCACTGTCAGGCTGCACACACCTTCCAGCTGCAGCACAATCGGTGCCTCTTTGTGGACAAGCAGGTTGTCAAGTTGCAGGTCAGTTTGGATGACTGTTTTGTATATCGTTGTCATCCTGGAACGGGCGATAAATTATGATACAATTAAAATAAACATGTTGAAAATTGTCAAAACAACCTTTTAGCTTTTTTAGTTGAATTTTATTGATTTATATTATAATTGTTTTCAGTTAAAATATTATGTTTATGTATATTATTAGTTTCTTTACTTAATGCTTTTTGATACCAATAATAGTGGCAAAATTATATTATGTTGCAATCCGTTTAATTAAAACCTTTACGTTTATGATAGGCTTGGTTATAACTAGTTTTTATTTGACGAACATTTCGAGTCACCACATCTAAGTAATAGTTGATGGAAAATGTACCCGGTCCTCCTCCTTGACAGGAATCCCCAGAAGACATGCCCACCGGCCAGACCCCACACACTGTGATGGTCTACGCGCACGAAGACCTGGTGGACTCTGTCCAACCCGGAGATCGTATCACGGTCACTGGTATCTTCCGGGCCGCCCCTGTCAAGTTGTCCAGCAAACAGAGGGCCGTCAATGCCGTCTACAAGACCTACGTTGATGTCCTTCACTTTCAGTGAGTTGACGCCAGTAGTTGTGATTTTAGAAAGTCTACTTTTATCATTTTATTTTGTTAAGGTATGTCAAACTACTGTTAGTAGTGCGCATAGTTCTTATTGTGATTCCGCGACATTTCAGGCAGCAGCGATCTGAGCGTCTTCGAACGGAGAATGAAACCGGTAATCTGACCGAGGAGCGTATCCAGGAGGTGCTGACTCTGAGCCAGAAACCGGACCTCTACGAGAGACTTAGTGCCGCTATTGCGCCCAGCATCTATGAGAATGAGGACATCAAGAAAGGCATTTTGCTCCAGGTTCGTTGTCCTTCTGCTCCAGATCTTGTGTTCGTGTTCTTTGGGCTTAGTATCTTCAGAATCTGGATGTCAGTGTTATAATGAAGATACATGTTATGTATAGATATTGCAGGGAGAGATTTTTTATGAATGGAAGTTTGTTTGTGAGTTGGTATATGTTAACTGTGTAGAATACTTTAGTGAGGTCGAGGGCTGTGACGATGGCTCTGAGTAATGGTTTTTTGTGTTGAAGTCCGCTGATGTGTGATATATTTTGTAGGGCTGTGACTGTGCTGTGTGGATTTGAAGCCGTTTTGATGGAGTGGAAATCGTGCATGTGTTTGGATGGATTTGTGAGAAATTGGTTTGACTCTTACTTCGTTGGTCAAAGATTCGTGTATTTCAGACGTTTCATGTCGCCTCTAGTCTACTCATACCTCTTTCGTCGACCCCCTCTCACTTGACAGTTGTTCGGCGGTTCCCGTAAGGACCTTAGCAGTGTGGGCCGAGGCACCTTCCGTGCAGAGGCGAACATCCTGTTGTGCGGATACCCTGGTACCTCCAAGTCCCAACTCCTCCAGTATGTCTTCAACCTCACACCTCGGGGGCAGTACACCTCGGGCAAGGGCTCCTCGGCTGCCGGTCTCACCGCTTATGTCACCAAGGATCCAGATACGCGCCAGTTGACGCTGCAGACGGGAGCTCTAGGTTAGTAGGGCCACAAAGCAATATTAGGTTGTCGGTATTTTTGAAAACAGCATACATTTTAATTGAATTTTATCAACAATAAATGTTAGTTTTGGTATTTTATTATATTAATTATAAGAATGACATAGGTACAAAATCTTTAACTTATTCGACTAATATTGGTTTTAGTTTATATACATTGATTTAAAATACATGTTATTATCAATCAGATATATTATAAGTAATCTCTATTCATTTACGAATAATTTAACAATAGAAACAATAATTTGCTTAGTTTTTATCATCATTTGCGATGTATATTTTAATATTACTTGTAAAATAAAAGCAAGCTGATCACTAGGTGAGTGCTTAAATTATTATTTGTGATAAGCAATAATGTATCTTTCGTAAGTAATGTAACATAATAACGCAAGCCAAGCTATTTATCTCATATTTAATCTCAAACTATTTGGCTTTCTATCTTAAAAAAAAGTAATAAAGATGATAACTGTACTATCAGTTATCATTACGTTTAAAATTATAAAAGACACAAATCTACTTACATCCAATAGGCTGTATATTTTTAAACTGCGTAATTGCTGAAGAATCCTGTTTTATTTATTTTAGTATTGACTATATATTATTACTACGACCAGCTGATTCTTTTTCGACTAAGTTTATATAATTGAAGCATTAAAGAAACGCGACCATATTTTTTGTACCTCGTTATTTGCCCGATTTTATTAAATTTCGCATTGAAGACAATGATACAATTCAAATTTTGTACATAGCGCATGTGTAACACTACAAGAATCCCCTTCGCCCCCCCCCTTCCGTGCAGTTCTCGCTGACAACGGTGTCTGCTGCATCGACGAGTTTGACAAGATGTCCGACACAACGCGCTCAGTCCTGCACGAGGTGATGGAACAGCAGACTCTGAGCATTGCCAAGGCGGGCATCCTCTGTCAGCTGAACGCGCGGACGAGCATACTGGCTGCAGCCAACCCTGTGGGCAGTAAGTGGGACCACAATAAGACCATCATCGATAACATACAGGTGACTCATGAACAATATCATTACAAAAGTATTGGCTATGATATTTTTTACTTATTATTTTCATGCTAGTTTCATCTGTAAAACTCTTATAGTCTCGAATCTTTCTTTCGTTTTTGCGATGGAGACATTGTCATTGAGTGTTGATCCCTTAGGAAGAAAATTGAAAGGATAATGAATATGTTTTCCTATTTACAGTATGATTAATTTAATGAATAAGACTTTCTGTCCAGTTCTTAATGATAAGCAGCTCTAGTTGCATCGCTATATTAGAATGAATGTACCTAGTCTTTTTTAACGCTTAAATATGTCCTTTCAACGTTAATTGTATGGTTTAAATATTACATAATATACTGATATTGTCTACTTGAACTATACTTATAAACTAATAAAATGAAACTTTTTGTCATTGAAAAGCTAAGGCTCGACGTATTGTTCCATTTAGTAGATTCTAAAGCAGAAAAATATTTGTAGTGTTGCTTTGTAGATGTGTCTATAGAAATAATGACATATACAATAATATGTGAAGCATTTTTGGAGAAATTCCTTATTTTGTTCCTTTAGCAGAGTGTACTATGTTATTACTCACATCTAAGTCGTGTACTGAGTTTCCTCGTATTTCTCAATGCTGCCTCGACTCTACCTCTTTTATCTCTTCACCTCAGCTACCACATACTCTGCTCTCCCGGTTCGACCTGATCTTCCTGATATTGGACCCCCAAAATGAGGTCTATGATGCTCGTCTTGCACGCCATCTTGTCTCTCTCTACTACAAAGGAAGTGATGAGGAGGCTGCCATTGCTCAAACCGATTTTATCGATATGCCGTTGCTGAGGGACTACATCACTTACTCAAAGGTCAGCCTCGCTGTAAAAGCGTTTATAATATAATATATGTACATATTAATAATAATTTTGTATAATTTTGCATCTGTAATAAATACACGGAGAATTATCTAAACAATTCGGTAAACAATGTTTATACATGTATACTACTCTAAATTGTAGCAGTAATATTACTCAAATTGTTATTATTATTACAATAATTTTATATTTTGTATTACTTAAAACTATATACTTTTTATTGCTACCTTTCATCTTTTGCTTCTTTAGATTATATTGTATTCGGTATACGTCACAATATGCCCCTTTACTAGTAACCAAAGGGAAAAGTTGTATCAATATACTAACGTTATATAGCTTGTAATTTAGTTTATAATATTCATTTATTTGTAGATTATTATGAGCTGCGTTATATGTAAATACTAGTTAAATATTTGTGTAAAATTTATTAAAATCTTCATGATTGCACAGATTTTTTTACATTCATTGTTAGCGTTTAACGAAATTTGTGATGTTCCTAAGCCACCTTATTTATTTCCCTCCTATCTCACCAATGATAGAAGCAGCAGCCCACCCTGACCGAGGAAGCAGGCCAATACCTCGTCGAGGAGTACGTAGAGATGCGCAAACTGGGTGCCGGGAGGGGCCAGGTCTCTGCCTACCCGCGTCAACTCGAGTCTCTGATCCGCCTGGCGGAGGCACACGCTCGAATGCGTCTTTCAGACCGAGTTACCGGGCAGGACTGTCGCGAAGCTCGCAGGCTGCAGCGAGAGGCGCTCAAACAGGCCGCTATTGACCCCTCTACGGGCTGCATCGATGTCAACATACTCACCACTGGTAAGTTTCTTGTTATGTCAGCTCTTGAGCTACCACGAAAGTGCTTGTGGGTAATGCGATTTAGTTTTGTAACATATTTCTTTTTTGAGACAATTTCAATTGAAGGAAGTTTCAATGCTTTTCCTAGACTTCTACTTTACGGCGTCATTGTCATAATATGTAAGTCAGGCTACTTTTATGTTACGTATAAATTAGTTTAAAATTTAGCTATCTCAATTTAATACTTTTAATACAATTGCAGCTGCTGGGATGCGGTAGCGCTGAAAGGAGTTTGACATACTTTTGATTGCCTTGAATTTGGTCAGATAATCGGTAGAAAAGATTATTATAATGAAGTTATTAATTGTTATTTTTTCTTTGATTAACCTTGCCAGCCATTCTGAATATACCATTGATTCCCTCTACCCTCCCGATTTCTCTGATTTTCCACTTGGATGCAGTGGCACACCATCCCCTACTACTAACCCCATCCGACCTTTTATTCTGCAGGCATCAGCAGCTCAATGCGCAAACGCCGGGAGGAGATCGGCGAGGCAATCTGGACTGTCCTGTCTGAAAAGGGACGAGTCCTCACCTTCACCTATCAGCGTATCCTGGAGGATGTACGCGCTCGCTCGGAGAAGATGATCACCAAAGAGATGTTTGAGGATGGACTGAACCTGCTCAAGAATGAGAACAAGGTCGATTGGGCTGGAAATACGATCCGCAAGAAGTAGACACTGCATTTAGGATGTGCTCCAACTTGGAGTGACTTCTGCATTTAGATTTCTATTATTATTTGATACTATTTTTTTCTTATAAAATATGAACAATTGAATACTACAGATGATTTCTTGTGTGTAATAATCATGGCAGATTTATGGCAGATTTTATGTCTATTATATTATACTACATTTATATTTTCCGATAAACTTTGTTTATTTTTGTTTTGAAGTTTGGGATTTAATAAATAGTAATTGCTTTAAATTGTTACTTTGGTAGCTTATAATATATAATGATTTAATTGGCGATTGTGCGTTTAATATAATACGTATAAATTGATGACTATTATTCATTATATAATTAGAATAAACTTAATATTGGCTGTATAGTATTTTTTGCAAATTGATAGTCTGCGAAAGCACCTAAAAATGATTATCCCAAAATATGTTTGTTCTCCGAATTAGGATAATTATGCCATGCCGCTTTAAATGAAGTAATCAATTTAGTTACTAATGAATTATAGACTGCATTTAATAATTTGAATTGGTACTCAACTGACACTACGTCACATTCTGCAGTGTATTCGGTGCACATAATATTAGCATAGTTGCCTTCGAAATGCATTTGCTCTTTCGTTGCACTAGTTTGTATTCTTTAAATAAACAGATTGAAATGTTTACTATTATACTATAGGCAGGGGGTTGACGTGTTTCATTAAGTACAAGGTACATAGCTTTGTTTTTGAAAATACTATAACTGTTTAGCATTCTATTTATTCAATAAATATTGCTGTATCAGTTCTTTGTAGAATTCTTTTCTACATAACCCAGATTAAAAAGTATTAATAAACTGATTAGATAATTTACACTTCGGAAAAAGAAATATGTTTCTGATTTAGTTATTACCGCGTTCAATATATGTATATAGTATAGTTCATGAATTAATTAATTTCGCAAATATTTACTAGTTTGAGGCTAATGTACTGTTAATACTCTAAGAATTTGAGTGTGTAGTAAAAGTGTATAATGATCTTGTATAAGAACTTAAAACTATTAAATGCAATTATAAGTGATGCTATGAGTACATAGATACCTGCCTATATTTAATGCCAATAGAATTATAGATTACAAAACTGCAATAAAAAGACACTCTTGCTATACGACTTGAATATCATCAAACTTTCGGTGTCGATCCAAATACTAGTCACAATAGAGTGCAATAATTAATTGAATATAGTGAAGCCTGTTGACACTCCAGCACCATTTTGAAGCCTTCAACAAATATATGCTAGTCACCCTCGCTCCATACAGACATTAATGGCTTTCATTGTATTGGAAATAATTATTGTATCTCTCTCACTTGCTGCCTATAATTCGTTTAGCTATGCCTACAAATTAGTAGACTTCCAGCAGTTGGCTTGTTTTCCATGGTTCTGAGCTGAGCTGTAGTAAGTAGCAAGTAAGGCATACACCCAAGATATGACGCACGATGCTAGACTGAAGGCTTGTCACAGAGAATGGAAAATAATCACCAAATGAGTTAGTTACTTGAGCACCTCCTACCCGACAAAGTCAACAAAAAGATTCTCAAGAAATTCTACTGTTTTGTTGATCCAAATTATACATTTAATCGATGTAGTTTGTCGTCGTTATACGGTCACTATCATTGATTCATTTCAAATCGTTAATTTTATCGCCAAATTAGAAAAAACAAATTAATCAATAATTCTACTGAATATCGATTATGGATTGTGTATTGTGATAGGATTATTGATGGAATATGCTGCAGCCTAGTGTGTCCAGCCTCAAATGTCCAGTTTATTGACAATTTATTCGACGCGTCACTTTAATTTCGTCCTTGAACAGGCGATTCGTGAGAAACTCCTTCAGGAGAGCTCCAAATGGGACGACGAGAAACGACGCCTCGCCGAGTCTCAGAGTACTCAGGTTATCATCACTTCAAATTTTGTGAATTACAATGCAGAGGAAATGTCTCCTGGTCCTGCCCCTGCATCTAGTCAGAATAAATCTTCCACCAGCGTCAATGACCAAGTCAAACTCCCCGGTGTTGTTACCCCTCGCAACCGACAAACTGTAGCTTCAATATCCTCTCTTCGGAGTGATTCCTTGTCGGGTGCGGCGGGCAGTTTCAATGGATCTAGTCAGAGAAACAGTGTCGAAGATGCGGACCAGAAATCCGAAGTGACCCCTGGCTTCAGGTATGTAACTCTTATATTTCATAAGATACGTTGAAAAGTGAGTGTTCATATATATAAGGCAAACATTGTCTGAATATGTTCTTTTCTTTGTGAATATTTGTCCTTTTGATGAGAACCTCTAAGAATCAAGCTAAATATGTATTAAGAATAAATATTTTTTGTAATCGGTGTACTATGCAGTTAATAATGAGTTGATAAAATTAATCCTTCCTTAAAAGGAATTTTGTATCAATTTGAACCAGTCAGGGTTATTTACCTTC
The DNA here is from genome assembly GCA_036023295.1 of Invenusta paracnida. Classification (NCBI taxonomy): domain Eukaryota; kingdom Metazoa; phylum Platyhelminthes; order Proseriata; family Coelogynoporidae; genus Invenusta; species Invenusta paracnida. Next base: position 14,960 of record JAYRBW010066363.1, on the reverse strand, counting down.
ATTACGAAATCTTTTGATGGGAAAATCTTTTTTCCGATTAAATTCTACTTGATGTAAACAGCCGAAACTAAAACCCCATTGACCCTCTCTTCCTCTAGTACACTCAAGACCGTAGTAGCAGACCGCTCCTACGAATACATTCCTAACAACGGACAATACCGCGCTGAGAAGGTTCGTATGAAGAAGGCGGCCCGAGTCTCCACGATGCAGCTGCGATCCAAGCCCGCTTCCATGGAAACATCTCCTGCTGCCACCAGACCCCCCGATCGAATTAGACCACAGAATTCTAATAGTAACAACAACACCCCCGGTTATTCCATGATTGCGAGATCAGTCTTTGCGCGTTCTAACGGGAATCCCACTGCATTAACTACACCACGAAATACGCCGCGAAAGTTTGGAGCAAAAACTGTGTTGGATTTCAATAGAAATATCAAGGGGATGGCGGCTTCGGATCCCCAAAAGTCGCTTGCCTCGCGTCATTCAATTGCTTGAATTAGAACCTGGGAAAATATCATAGCCCTATAATAGACACAGCAAACTCTAGCTACTCTTAACTATGTCTTTCCGCTTATATACATACAGATATATGCACGAATCTTATTCTTAATATTCAGATTTGTACAGTTATTACTTCTGCGCCAAGAATATATGCCTGATTTTTTTTTTGTAAATATATATTTCCCTATATTATACACACATTTGTCTACTATATAATACACATACTATCATCTCCATGTAGATGTACAAAATAATACGTGTGCGTCCATATTATAATATACATAACATATATACAATGTGTAGCAAAATGTGTCGTATTGTATCATACCGTATATATAAGAAACCATTGTGATGAAGATTTTGATATATTTAAATTTGAATCAGTGTAGAATCTATGTTTTAAAGTCTGTATGTTCAACTATTTATATAAAGTTTCTATATTAGAAAATTTAATTATGAATAATTCAAAAATTATAAAATATACATAATACTTATATCATTATTTTTTCAAGTAAATATATACATGGTATTTTCATTGATTTCATATTGCGCTTATATTAGGAAGAGCAGAATTATTAGTTACAATATGCAAATAATCAATTTATTTTATTATATAAAATAAATAATATTAATTACAGTTCAGATGTATTGCTACCAGCCCCCCCCCCTTCCCCACCTTGATTAAATGAAGCACTAAACCCTAGCGTGCAAGGTGTACAGAAACGCTGCAAACTGGAAAATCAATATATTATATATATACAGATACTGTGAATATGAGTTACTTACAATAAACTTACTTTATGTTATTACTTTTGTGTGCACAGTCAAATATTTTGAAATACAATTTTCTGTATTGTATTATAGTTTGAAACTTTCTCTACATGCTGTATTAATAAAAAAATGCATAGTTAATTAAATACTCCATTTTGAACATCTGTTCTAAAAATGAAGGTTTAGGATCAGAAGCGGGTTTATATAAGAATTATGGAGTAGGGGGTGATGAAACATTAAATGTATTGTTGGTAACTGTCGCATACAAGGGTCGCATGTGTAACTGCGACACTAAATATATTTATTTATTTTGCTGGTTTTACGTTAAAACGCATCACATTTGATTTAAAAAAATTAATTTATATATATAGCATTAATATTTAACGTGGTATTTCGGCATCTACATTTTTATAGATAAAGTGAACACAATAGCTTCCTAAATAATGTTGGATTGCAAAATATATTCATCAGACACGTATGTAATAATTTTACACAATAGACATTTTGAGAAACAATGGTTATATATATATACACAGTATATGTACATACATATACAATTAATGAAAAGCGGAGAATTAGGAAGAATAATGCTATTAATGCTTTATAGAATATGGACCCATTTCACTAAATTGTATTTCAAGATAATTATTTTTACTTTTATATTGATTTATTTTACTTTTATCTCATCTATATAGAGCTCTGAAGTCTAATTTAGTTGTAAAATATAAATAGAAACATTCGTTTTGGTTACTGTTAAGAGCTCAGCGACTATTTGTTGAGTGTAGAGAAACTCTTGTAGTGTGCCATGACGATATATAGACTAGGGAGAGAAGAATACAGATATGTACATAATATCATTGAAATTAATCAATATATATACGTAGATACAATGGCAATCTAAAATATTTTCATTAAAAATTGTTGTGCATTTTGAGCTTGTGGTGAACATATATTATTTAAAAAATGAAGTATATTCCAACTCATTTACTTATTATTATTATTGAAAAAACATATTTAAAAATATAAGGTGGTTCGTAATAAGTTCGTTTATTGAAACATATTTTACAGTAATAGTTCGTAATTAAGTTCGTTTATTGAAACATATTTTACAGTAATAGTTTGTAATTAAGTTCGTTTATTGAAACATATTTTACAGTAATAGTTTGTAATTAAGTTCGTTTATTGAAACATGTTTAACAGTAATAATTCGTATACGATATTCAGAAATAAAGTTCGTTTCTTAGTCCGGTAATTAACGCAGATGGACACTATATTTGTACATATTTATATTTGACTATTACTGTTATATATGTTTCAATAAACGAACTTAATTACGAACCACCCTATATATCAATATTGCATTTTTACTAGTTTTTAATATCGTAGTAATTAATCATTCTTAAACAATCTATATTTTTGACCACAAACTTATTTTTTTTAAATTGTTACGCCATTTCTATATAAAGTTCAGCCAATATCTATGGTACACAATCATATATTATAATATACCTACTGTAATATCATGATATATATTTACCACGTTCAACGTTTCTCAATCTACTGTACTCTCTTTAGCAAAAATTTTTTTTATCAATCCGAAAAATAGTAATGTTTTTCATTTAGTTAATTTTTATTTTTGAATTGAAACTAAAACTTGTCGCCTGCAAGAAGATGCTGGGAAATATCATTGCAGATGTTAAATATATATCAGATTATCAAATTATACCAATTTCATTGTTTTTGTTTATATATATACAAATTGTTTTAAGAATGAATTTCAACTTGTTCGTAAATAAGGCACAATCTGATATCTGCAATCTGATATCTGCAAACTAATTATGTTCTTGTAGAAATAAATCAATCAATAATGAAATAATCTATACTTTTGAGAAAAATTAGATTTTAGAAATCTAAATAAAGTGAAATTTGAACTATTATTATATTATATACTGTACGATCGTTAATTCTTAATTGGGGCTAAAAGTAAAAATTAGAAAAGGTCTTCTAAAACTTGCGATAAAACTCGGTAATTCAGAGAGCTATTGATTGAAAAACATTTTTTAATACAACGATTAAAGTCTCGATAATGTCTCGATAAGAAATGCTTGGATCGTACTTTTGTTTTAAAAATTCTTGTTGTATCTCGTCTTTATACTAAGTATGATAGTATAAGTTACGATACTCCTGCTATGATATGAGCGGCGCTGTACAACATTATAATTAATTATTAATTTGAATCGTTTGGTGCCGCGCGTTTAATGGAGATGAATAATTCCTTTTCTATTATTCTATTTCTATGGGATATATATACAACAAAATATTTAAAAGAACCTATATTAATCTTATACATACGGGGCTTTTTTGCACACCATATTGGGACTCATTAATATAATTTTAAAATTTCATAATAAAACTGACAGCTGTGAAACTTTACATGTATATTTAAATAAATATGTTTTCTAACATTTACCATTGACAAATGTTCAATAATGTCTTTCTTACAGAAAGTAAAAATTAATTAAATTTCCAAATTTTAAAAAGCATTTAAAACTTACTAAAATTTTTATTAGTGCCCGAATCATTCAAAATTTCTTCGTTATTCAGTGTGATGCATGTGTTACATAAAACCAAAAATACGGCTGACGATAAATGTTGTCAAACTTAATTTTGGGAAAGTCAAGCGTGTATTTAAAGGTCTCCACAGTTCTCCACCCACTCCCGTTATGGACAAGAGGTTAACCAGACTCACTCATCCAACTCTTTCACTTGTCTGACTAGGTCCCAAGTAGTTCCTGTGTTATCCATTTTTGAAACAGCCCAGCTATATACGAGCTCAACAGCGTGTTATAAATGTATTAGTTTTTTCAAAAGTTCCAATTCTTGAATATATTCGATTTTGAATGTTTATCATGCTCCTAGTTATATCTCGTATTCCTCACACACTTTTCCCCACTTAAATGATACTATAATATTATACGGATTTTGTGCTAGTATTCAAATGTTATTATTCAAATATTTAGTGAACGTTTTTTTATATAAGAAAGGCTAATACAAGGAGTTGCAAGTTTACCGATTTCTGCGACATTTGAGTGAAGTGTTATTTCACTCAGTAGATAAAATTTTTTATGTAGCTCCTAAAATATTTCTGCTTTTCCTCAGTTTGAATTATTGATCCATGATAGAGCGAGACTCTTTACTCCTGTTCCCGGAAATGTGTTTATTTATTTAATGTTCGTCTACTTTTAAACCGACTGTGATTGTTATTTATTCTTAAAGCAGTTACTGAAGATTTGCTGGATATTACTCCCCCTCAGTGATGAAACATTTTATAAAAATAAAAGATGAATTTTATCACCGGAAAATTAAATCGCTTTGCATACATACCTACCGATCATCAGTATCATGAGTAAATCATAAAATCCTTATTTTTTTCTAGCTAGACCTGCCTTGGGGTATCTGGGTACCTCAACTATAATACATCAGCTTGAAAAACTCCGTATTGTGAGATATTTATGTTGTATTGACGGATAAAGATACTAAAAGTATGAATACAGTATAGATAAAGTAATATAATATACAATGAATAATATACATATATAGATAATGGATGATGTCACTCTACAACAATTTGGTGTTGAGTACATGAGATATATGTATATTTAACTTGTTTCATGTCTCTGTCTACATGACAAAGAGGTTTTAACTCGATTTTTTTAAATACACCAGTGTTATGGTAAGCGCTTTACTTCTATATTTTTCATTATACCTACCTAATTTAAATTTTTTTTTCATGAAGTTCGCAAATAAATAAATATCAGCTTATTGATCGATTTTTAATGTTCTAACTAGTGGTATATAATAAAGAAATTGATAGTTTAAAATATTTGTTTGAACAACATTTATATGTATTTTATATAAATTATATGATTTAAGCAATCTACATAAACTGTGATCCAAAATTTCGACCATCATTAAGTTATTTGAAAAACCAATCTAATATACATTTCAAGCAAAAATTTGTATTTCTTTATTAAGATTTCGTGATCCAAGCTGCTTTTAAACCCTATCGTCGGACATTATTTGATCAGCCTGAACCTTCAGATTTGTCGACAAATTAAAAATATTGCTTTTAATAAATGACAAATGTTTAAGCACGTAACAAAATTTCAGAATTTTTCCATCAAAATGTATTTGACAATTTTGTGTAAAATAATTTTATTTAACTGTATTTTTATACACATTCTAACCACTCAACATTTGCTATTTCCTTTAAAATGTGACAGCAAGTTTTTTTTTTAATTTTCATTGGCTAGCTGCTTCAGTGTAGCCTATATTATCCATGCTAAATATTCTATAATTGTTACGCCATGTATTTTAATTGAAATTTCATTATAGTACCTAAGTTTCATATTCTTCTATTATACAAAACACCTTCGAATGAGTGTATATAATTTCGGTTAATGTCAACGAATGCATGCATATATCTAAAGCATGACTAGAATTGCATTATATCTGGCAAAAAATCAAATTTATAAAACAGGATTTATATATATTTGGAATGATTTCATTCAGATTACGTTTCAATTTCAAATGTTAACCCGATTCAAATTTTTTTAATCGTCGTAATAATTCTACAAAACTTTTCGCGCATTTCAGGACACAGATCGATAACTATCAATCTACGTAAAATTAAGAAAGCATTTAAAATAATAGCGCATCATTTTAATATTTTTATCTAAAACTCACCATATAACAGCTTTTAGTTTGCAGTAACATTAAAAACCTTATTAGTCGCAATCTTAAATCATGTCATTTATCAGTTAAGAAAAAGATTTTTATGCGAACATTACATAAAACTATTAAGAAGATTGATTAATTCGTGAAAAAAATTATATTAATGAAAATCAAATTACTTTCGTAGAAAATAAACAAAAATTAAATAAAGTAGAGAGAAAAGAGAAAAACATACATAAACGAAAAATAATAACAAAATAAAACGCAGAAAAATTAAATGAGGCTGGCAATATAAATTAATCCTCAAATTTAACCACCAATTGGACAAAGGGGAACTCAAAAAATGGAACATTCATTGTCTCATTTCTGTATTGTTAATCATAATAATAGCATAGTAAAACATCATTATGTACACATGAAATGACTAATACACAGAGAGAATAAGTATTATTAATATTATTAAGTACAAGAAAATATTGTTAATACATTGAGTTTAATTAAAACCCTTTTTCTTGAGCACAGCCTGAAAATATGTGTAACTTAAACGTTAGTAATAGTGTATGAAGTTATAGCACCTGGTGCAATTTCATCGGTTGACACCAACAACCAATCAGAGAGAGTGGGGGAGATTCATGCAATTGTGCGTTAACCTGATTAAAATCAGTACCTACTTTGAACCAATAACACTCTTCTAGCAGTGTGCGCAGCACAAATATAAACTGATCTTCAATTAGAAGGTATGTTCATAGAGATTACTGGAGTGAAAAATATTAGGGACTAATTTATTATTAATTGTCAAACTCTGTTTTAATTACTTTAGAAGCAAAGGGAAAATTGTTTAATGAAATCAATGTTTAAAATTACGACATTTGTATGTTTAATAAAATTAGGCTTTATACGATACATTTAAGAAATAAAGTGCAAGCATTGCGTTATAATTGAACGAAATAAAGTAGTGGCATTTTGTTATAATTTAACGAAATAAAGTAGTGGCATTTTGTTACAATTTAACGAAATAAAGTGGTGGCATTTTGTAATAATTTCATGAAATGAAGTGCAGACATATCGTTATAACTCTGATCAGCAATAAAGCACTGGTATTATGGGCATACTTTCACGAAATAAAGTACAAGGATCTTATAATTTACAGAACAAAAAAGATTACAAGCAAGCTGCATACACCGTCACAATACTGGAACTACATTTATTGACACATCTGCTCTGCTCTAAGAGGGAGGAGAATTTTCCTGACTAGTCCTCATTATCCTCCTCACTGTCCTCCTCCGCCTCAACCGAATTCGTCTTCAAGTCTGAGTAGGTCGTTGTGGATGAGAATCTTGCTCTCGAATGCTGCTGCTGCTCCTCGCTCTGGACCGCCTGTCCCGAGTGAGAAGGGCGATGCTCGGGGGGATGATGTCGATCATGGGAGGAGGCAGAGGAGGGGGGTAGGTCTGCCTTGAGCAAGCACTCCAGACGGGGAATACGCTGAGCCAGGCCTCGTATCAGGTTTCCAGGGACAAGTTGGTGCTTTGAGATAAGTGACTCCATGGAATCGCGGGTCTAAGTAGAGTAGAGGCGAGGAGAGGCAAACCAGTTATCCAATCAGAAGCTAGTAAAATTAACTTTGAAGGAAACAACTACAATCAATAGTTAATTAGTCTTAATCTGGCAGCAAGAGTTTTATATGAATCTTGAATTATTTATTTCTATTAGATAGAATTTGGTATTATTCGAGTCAACTAGACACAGGCATGTCACGACAGTCGTAAATGTTTCAATTATAAAACGGCCCTTTTGTGGCGCTCAATTTGTTAAATCGAATAATAATTATAATCTTAGTGCAGATGCAGCTGCAAGGGGTGACTAGTCGTGAAAACAAATCGCTGATTTGAGTAGAAAACATATTATGGTCACCTATCTTTGGATTAACAAGCCCTTCGCCAGCGGGTTATCCTTGTTTGTGTGTGAAACTTGCAGGAGCCATTATGCCTTTTGTTGCATTTATTTTACTATCTTTAAGATTTTGATTTTTAGGCCATTTATTTTAAATATGAATTATTACTTATTGTATGTAAATTGAATTAAAACCTATTTTCAATTGAAAAGTATATCCAATTCGATAACGTTTGAAAAATATATTAATAAGCTTTCTAGCTATATAACGTAATCACAGATTCGTGATTTTGGCGAAATACAAAAATATACTTCAGTTTGAAGCAGTTCGTTGTGGCCAAACATTGCTTATCGAGACGAATGAATAGAACAAATTGATAATATTATTCAAGTGAAATATAGAACTCACGCACCATATCAGCAAGTTCATCGGGACCGCTAGCGTGTGAAGGGTAGATTGGGTCGCCAATGTGAGTCCTGAAAGGATCGGGGCATATGGAGCAAGTTGCTGAAATAATTAGACTTCTTAATTAAAGAGTCAGGAATATAGGAATTTTAAAAGCCTATATTTATATATCTTACTCCAGCCGAATGGAAAGCTTGTATCTACGCACCTGAGTTTGACGGGAAAGTATCCGTAGAATATTGCAATGGGAAGACGGGTTCTTTCATAGAGACTTTGGAACCAAGCTGAAAGAGGGAGCAGAAACAGTCAGATGTAGTCCGGTGAGATTTGGTTAAGTCATAAAAAAACAAAAAAATGCTGAAGAGTGATATAAAACATCAGTATATTGATCGGAATAATATAACAACATTTTTGGGCTGAGCAAAATATTTAATGTGCTCAAAAATATTCTATGTATTTTTTCCCCTTTTAATGATTTTCACATAAATTTCATAAAATGAACAAAACTGAGTTTATCAATATTTTTTAATAACATCATAATATTAATGATTTTACTTTTTTTATATATTTCATGCATTTTAAAACAAAAAATAGAAACGAAAATGATATCATTAAGTTTCATTTTTTAAAACTAGTTCTTAATAATTGTTAAACTATGTAGTAGGAAGCAATACTAATTATTAGTATTGCTTCCTACTATATTAAATATGAATTTGGAAACTTAACTGTATGATTTATTTCATTTTTAATATGCATAAAACACTGAGAAGTAAAATGATGTATATTATGTTATTAAAAAATACAAAATGATAAACCCTTAATTTACTTACAGTTGTTATAAAAACAATAATGTATGAAAACGGCTGTTCTAAAAACACCAATGTATAAAAACAGCCGTTCTAAAATATCAATTAATGAAAAAAAAACTGTTTTATAAACACCAATTTACGAAAACAGCAGTTCTAACACATTCATTTATGTAAACAGCTGCTCTAAAATATAATTCACAAAAACAACAGTAATAAAAACACAAATTCGTGCAAACAGCTGTCCTAAAAATCAATTTACGAAAGCAGACGTTTTAAAATATCAATTTTTGAAAACAGGTGTTTGGAAAACGAATTTATGGAAACATCATTTATAATATAGCTTTATAATTTAACCACAATAATTTCAGAAAAGAATAGATTTCAATCAGTCATTTTTGGACAATTGATAATTTACAAATTTATATATATATACAATTCGCTCAAACTATTTACTGTATTATATGTTTTGAAATACGTATTAAGTATTGCAAAGCGAAAGAAAACGATTTGTTTTAATCTGTAAACTGTTATATTACTAAATTATCAAATTCTCTAAAATTAAAATCATTTTATAGAGAAAATTGATTTTCGCACGTTTTCTTAACAATTCTGAAAATGATTTTGATTTCTGACTGCAAGCTTACTTATCTAAATCGTTATGCCATTTTAATCAGATAAACTGCAATCTATGGTGATTAAGTCCAACAAATATCGATGGCGTAGAGTTACAACTCCAACTTACACTTGCCGTACTGGACAACACGGATGACATCGCGACAATTTTCGGAGAACACAGGATAGATGGGCTGAAACATTGAGAGAATAACGATCAGTTGATTGAGTTCAGTTAAACAAAACAAATTATATGGAATAGTATGGAGAGTGAGAACTGAATACAGACTATGACTGTAATTTAATTTTAGTATTTAAGAGTAGATATTTGTATATTTTATAAACATAGTTTAGTTTACATGGATTGCCTGTGAATTATACATTTTTTAAAGAATTTCTATTTTGCCTTATCCCATCCGGGACATTTATTATTTTAAATTCGGAATGGTGGCAACCCTGCAGTAAGATATCATGCGCTATTAAAGCATGTTTTCCCATTCTTTTTATGATATTTATGGCAAAACTGTTATGGTATAGAATACTGATACTGTATCCATATTAAGATGTAATCAATATTAAAAAGGTAGATTCTTACAACATCAGCCTTGATGGCGACTTTTGCGAACCCAACCCTTCGTCCCCATAGTATTGAGTAGTATTCATCTGCAAAGAGGGCTTCTCTCACTCCTCCTGGAGAGATCATGAGAATGTTACCCTTCTGAAGGTTACGAGCACAAGAGTCTACAGAACCGGCAAGTGCGCCCAGATATTCAAGGATGCCGCCAAGACCTGGCACACGCAAAACAAACCGGTCAACCACCGGCACTGCGGCTCTGTAAAGTTTTAAAAATATAATGCTTTTTAAATAAATTATACTACTGTTAAGAATAATAAGTAGCATCCATAATATTCACTGAATTTCTAGTAAATTCGGAAAAAAAGTAATTTATTATCTAACAAAAAGATACAATTAAAGTAAGGCATACAAGCAGTAATACATTACAAATAAAATTAATAATTGTATATTATAAGTAATCGGTTTGTAATTATTAGTGACGTTGGATACATATTTTTAATACATTTGCTTACATGGAGAAATACAACAAGTAATAAGGAGTTCAATAAACTCACAGTCCATATTTTGTTAGAATTTTCTATAGTACAACTATACTGTTTTGTAAAAGATTTAATTGATTTAAGCAGAGTTTCTCATTTATATTAATTAGCATTAATATTATAAAGCGAAAAATAGATAGTCAGATTAGTCTGGTTAGAATGCTACATTACTTATTCGTTAATTAATTAATTTGTTTAGGATAACACTTCGGAAATGTTGCCTTCCCGTGTCGCGAAAAAACAATAAGGCAGGTAAGTAAAATCAATAAATGTACTTCCTAAGACCAAACAGTACGATCATACTTGTCTTTCTTACTCACCGGCCTTGAAGGTGTTTTATCCGCGCAAAAAGATAGTACATATCGATCGGCGTAGTCCCGTGATAATAGACGATAAAGACGGGCCCTTCCCGGGGCAACTTCTCCAATCCTTCGACAGAATAGCCGTGAAAGATTCGACCATGGATGTCCCAAATGAGCGCGACAACATTAAGACAGGCCTCCCGGGGGTGGCTACGACCGTCAGCCAGGGTTCCCAGAATGTAGCTACGGAAGCGAATGACGTACACGGCGAATGCACTGATGTACACGAAGAGGATCATGAAGAACGGAAGTAAGAGAGCGATGATGATCGGCTGATAGGTCCACTGAAGCCAGCGGAGGTACTCAAGGTCGATATCGATTGCCCGTAGAATGACGCCAAAGAGCAGCATTGGTACTGCCGCAAGGGAGTAAATGCGCTCCAGAATGTACAATACCATCTTCTGATTGGCTGCTTTTTCGTGGGTACAGATGATTGGTTAGTGGATTGGTCTCACATCATGGGAGGATGTGTGGTTGGCTGGATGGATTCATAGAATTAGCCTATAATACGAAAATATAAAATACGTAAGTACGTACCACATTTGATTGGACTATCTTTTTCATAAATCAATAATAAGTGAAATTAATTTTTTTCTAAAAATATAGGAGGGCAAACTTTACCACAGTAAAACTTAAACTGTCGACTTAATTAATAAAGATAACGTAACAATTGGTACTAATTTAATCTGTCAGTAGTATAATACAGACAGTTTTTATTCAAATACATGTCAAATTAATTTTGAATAGGAAGTGTTTCATTCATTTGAAGGACTTATATTTACACTGATTTTATTAAAAAATTGTCAATATCAAAAAATAAACAATAATATTTTAAAATTACAGATAAATAAAACCTTGAACATATCATAACAAATATATTCTAAATTTAAGCTCGATAGTCGAGGCCCAATAAATGCCAGTATTATTATTCTTAATCGCATGCTTTAAAGGCTTTCTCAATAATAATTCCTGAGAAATGTTAGTATCGAAAACCAAACACACACACGCAAACAAGTTATTAATTTTCAAAACGTACCGAAAGTTTCCGACAAAGTGGGTAGCACCATAATACTCGTAGATACTCAACTTATGAATTAACTAAAAACATAAACAGGGGCCCTTACTATAAAACCGAAACAAACGACAAAACGAAAATATCAGAAGTCAGAGAGTAATCAAACTAGATCAATATTTATTGGTATCATTATAGTTCACATACTCAAGTATAGGTACATGAATCATATATTATTAAAACCTTATTAGACATATTATTATGAAAGAAGTGTCTATATATAGCCAGTGTCCATGACAAGTGGTGGCAAGTTGGCGTTTCCTACTCAAGAGAAACATCATAATATTGAATAAAACAATCACTGTACAATCAGAAATGAGGAGAAGAGAACTATGCACACCGTCAAGCGAAGGTATTCTAAGAACCACCTGCACAGTCAAGACATGTATGTAGGTTGGGAACCACACAGAATGGGGCGATCTTAGACAGCTGCGGTTATGATAGAAAATGAAGGGAGAGGGAAGGGCATTGTATTATCTACAGTAGCTTCGTCATTGCTGGAACTGCTTTGAAGAGATCTTCCACTAGTCCATAGTCGGCGACCTGAAATGTTGAGGGGAGAGAACACGCGTCATTAAAAGTCGATAATATGCAGCTACTGACTATGGTACCAAAAGAAGGGGTTCAAATATATGAAAATGTCGAGTTGTATTCATAAACGGGGTAAAATTAGGCAGAGAATAGCAGAGAGAAAGTGGGAAAATCGGTATTCGAGAAGATTAAAGTGCGAATGTATATGTTTGTCGAGCTAAGTCAATATGTCACGTAAATATGATCTCATGCTGTAAAGGGTGGATATGAAACATTTACTTTGGGTTATAGAATAGGTTGTAGCGTGAAGATTATAAATCCTGACTTATGAACTAACATCATTACGCAGTATTATCTGTTTCATATCCTAAAATAAATTTGTTCTTTTCCGTATATGCGATTTTTACATAATTTCCCTTCCCCAATATTGGTGAGCATTACAGAAAAATGAGATAATTATATACAAATTTTATGATAAGCTCAAGTGAAGTTACAAGTTTTAATCACATATATGGAATCGTATACACATTTTCAAAGATGATTAGTTAAACAAAGCCCAGATTCATAGTTATAAGAAAAAGCTGGAAACAAACCTGGAAGATGGGTGCTTCAGGGTCCTTGTTGATGGCGACGATGACCTTGGAGTCTTTCATACCTGCCAGATGCTGGATCGCGCCGCTGATGCCAACTGCAATGTAGAGGTCCGGAGCGACAATCTTTCCAGTCTGACCAACCTGCATGTCGTTGGGCACGTAGCCAGCGTCCACAGCGGCCCGAGAGGCTCCCACTGCAGCCCCCATCTTGTCCGCCATGTCGTAGAGAAGCTGATAGAAGAAGGTAACAAAAAGAGGAGAGGAGTTATTAGGTGCCAAAGACTAGCTCTTGTTTGTCGGGTCGATTTATCCAGTTTTAATGAGAAATTCATACAAATTACAATGTTACATAACTCAAAAATAGTATATAAGCTATTTTGTAGTAAAATTACAATTAAAATATAAATTTTCTTAAAATATTCCAAGATAATGTAATTTATTATTATAAAAAACAAAATAAATAACATTACATATAATAGTTCTGGCAATGTTTGCTACCAAATTGTATCGAACAATATGAGTTCATTTTAAAAGATAATTTAATAAAAAGTACTTCAACTACCAACATTCTTTATCTTACGTAAAAATGACATATTGGATATATTTAATTAAAATTTAAAGTAATATGCATATAGAACTACATAATTTTTTCTACTCATAGTATATGATAGTAGTAGATAGATGTTCACTGTATTTTTATAAATATAATTTTTAACATTATTAAATTTGTAATGACAGAAAATATAACCAGCCTAGAAAGCCATGATAATTCGTTTTAAATCAAATACCTACTACGGATACTCTTTTTGAGTAGCAAAACTATATTTTCTGTAAGATAAATATAAAAATATTCTGCCATGTCTATAGTTTGTATCAAAGTTTACACTTCATATTGAATAATCTACAAACAGCCTATGAACTTACTATAAAGTCTTCTTACTGACACAGAGAATATAAAACCATATACAGGGTCCCCACTTTAAATACAAAACCAAATTCCAGAGTTTTTCCCATTTTTACACTAAAATTTAAGAAATTACTTTGTGGATTTTACACCGCAGACAGCAAATATAATTTAACATAAAACAATGGGTATAGCTAATACAGAGTGAACACATTATACAATACATGCTAATTTGATATTACAGGTCTGGTATGCAGGTTAAAAGAGTGTCTGAAAAAAGGGGTTACATGGAACGTATGCACAATATTATTGGGATTGTAGGCTCAGCTCTTTTTGTTTGATGGTCTTGTTGAGATCTTGACTTTAATACTTGTTTTCATAAAACGAGTCTGAGCAGTCAGGGCATGTGCCTCTTTGAATAGGATTGTCGAATTTGAGCTGGCTCCTTGCTCAGATAATAAGAAGGCCCGATCTTTCAGGTGCTGTAAGTCTGTTGCCAAGGATTTTTGGCGTTTCTTGAGACTTGCAAGCTCCTCTTCGTCCACTTTGGTGACAGCAGCAACTTTGCATGTTGCTATCTTTGCTTCAGTAGGTAATCCTTGTACCTGCGGTTGGCCATGGCAACCTCGTCCATCATCCGTTTAGAGATGGTGACA
>JAYRBW010066362.1:0-52951 GCA_036023295.1 Invenusta paracnida | reverse complement strand
ACTCTGTATAAGTATTCTCTACTTAACAATTCTACTTGAAGTATTCCCTGCAATTAGTATATATATATTTGAGAATAATAATATTGTATTAGATATAACAAGCAATACACACAAAGTAATAATACAGTAAATATAATATTAAATATACAGACCTGATACAGCATTTTTGGAAATAACACTATCATTTTTTTAAATTAAAAACAAAAAAATTTGAGTACATTCGAGTAGTGATAAAATCAGAGTACATTCGAGGACACCCTGCATTTATGTGAATAATATAAAACAAAATTCATCCATAACTAACTTGCATTCCTTAATTAATTATTAACATTTTAATGGATTTAGCTAAATATTTTATATTTGTTTTCATGTTAAAATATGTAGATTTTTTTAATATATATTTTTATGAGAATATGAGTATTTCTTATAGTTAATTTTTGCTTGATATACAAAATTATGAAATATGCACTGATAAATGAAACACATTTCAAACTCAAAACAATGCTTAATATTACGAAGGTGTACCTATGGCCGCTACTTTGTCGCGGATATAATGCAATATACTCCTGTCCTTATTCAAGTAAAAGAAGAAGTAAAAGAATGCAATATTTATATTAAATGAATTGGTGCAGTCTACAAAAACACCGTGCTCAAACACTTCAATAACACAGGGACAATAATAATGACATGGGTTTTATTTATATACAGATCCATGGGGAGGAAAAAAGCTCATGGAAAAATAACTTAATAGAAGAAACACTAGTTAGTAAAGAGTCATTTTAAAATGTAATAATAACACAAATAGACACAAAAACTCGATAAATAGGTTCAATTGATAAATTCTTGCCTAACCGATTGGATGCGCAATGTTACAATTATACTGTCAATATCTTCGTAGATTGGAATAGTTTTAAAGTGAAAATAATAAAAACGCATAATACACGTATAAACAACCCCGCTTTATAACAAAACAATAGGAAATTGGGAGATATTGTACACATAAAATGTCGTCTCGTTATTTCATCAATAAATCCAATATATTACAAAAAAGAAATGGTATAAAAAGGACTCTTTAAGCAGTAAATATAATAATAATTAATATCGTAGAACACTTTAAATCTATAAATAGAACAAAATGGTAACATACATACATACATATAATGAAGTATGATAGTGTCATAGAAAAAGGTAATAATAATAATGCATAAATGAATTAGGAGAGTATGGACAGAAAAATGATTAGATAGCTGTAGTATTTGCTTAGCTCAAAAACTAGATCATAAAGGATGGAGCAAGGGACGCGTAATGTACAAGAACACTGATTGAAACAATAAAAAATGATCCACATCGAGAATATATTAGAGACAACCTAATGAGTATCAATTCTAAATAGTTAACTAAGCCAGAAGCTCACAAAAGATCTCATTAGAAACGGTTTTTCATGAATTTAACAACTCGACCTTTTCAACATAGATAATTAATAGTAACAATAATTTATAAAAAGAACAATGCGTAACACATTAAAGGAGGAGAGGGAACAGTGGAGAAGAAAGCATACTGAAGACTGCTCTAGTACAGACAGACAGACAGACATCGTTCATATTATGTTGTTGTTAGCGAAAGAATGCAAAGAATTTGTACAATAGCGCCGTCCACACAAAATAATGGAGCAGTCATGTTTGAGTGAATGAGTAAAAAATGAAGGAAAAAAAGAAAAATTATTATATGATCTGAAAATTGCATAAGAAGTACCAGAATATGGTTCATTATTCAGCTTATTGAGGCTTTTCTTAGTTATTATACTCGTAATGGCACAAAAGATATGGGCAGGGGGGGGGGGGAGGAATAGACTGAATGGATTTTCTCGGCTCTAAACTATAAAAGGCAACTTGATTAACTGTCGCTTCTGATAAACAATTTAACCACCGAGCATATTTGTTTGGGAAGAATATATCAAGGGCTGACTATATCAATAGGATTGGGGGTGCCGTCCCGTCCCCATATCTCAGCTACCCTGCTTCTTCCTTCCTGACCAATCTTATATTTAGAAATTCTGCATCTTATAATTCACAGAAGAAAAATAATGGCGAAAGAAAAGGTTGAAGGTGAAGGGTAGAAAAGTAGAAGAGTAGATATAGCAGCGCTATGGTACCTTAAACGAGGCAGCAGGATTTAAATCCAACTTAAGGAAGAAAGAAACGATGAAGCTAAAAGACTTAGACTGACTACTTTCATCCTCTGCAAACTCGAAATGATTTGATCATATTATTGAACTATAGAATGTACAAAAGAAATATGCGCCAAATAAAAAGTATTCCAGGAAAAGCTATTTAATATAATTAGCTATAAGATATAATAGCTTGAAATTCATATACAGCTTAAATTATAATTATAAATAACGGTGTACAGTGAACGTATAACCAAAGGTCGCCTACATACAGATTCACAACTAAATGTAAATAAAATAATATTAAACTGAAATTATGAACAGAATTACAAAGCTAATATACTGGAACTAAAATAGAAAAATATTATACTGTAACTAACTTATTAAAATTAAATAAAATGTACGTTTTTTAACGAGAGCTTTAACAGAAATATATAATATTTGAAATAACTGGATGCACAGAGGAATGATTATAATTACTCTATGACCGGAGTAATTA
Source organism: Invenusta paracnida (assembly GCA_036023295.1). Taxonomy (NCBI): domain Eukaryota; kingdom Metazoa; phylum Platyhelminthes; order Proseriata; family Coelogynoporidae; genus Invenusta; species Invenusta paracnida. Next base: position 50,285 of record JAYRBW010066362.1, on the reverse strand, counting down.
ACTAACAATTTTAAACTTTCAATAAACGAGATTATTATTATTTTTGTATGAGTGCATAATACTAATTGTAAAATTACATATTTTAGATTTAACATAAATTATTAATATACATTTTTTTAAAATATATATTTACATTTAGAAGATAACAGTTGGCGGATAATTTCACTTGATTACACAGCTTTAAACCATATCTACGAACATTAATTTAAAAGCAATAAAATAGATTTCTGTAATGTATAGCCACTAATAAAGTTTAGTTCGGCTACCAATATATCAGCATATTATAGCCACATTGAATCATGTGTAAAATATCTACTCCACGTGGAATATTATTATAACACCCTACAAATTGCAGTTATTTACATTTTGACATTGAATAAAAAAAAACTTTATTATAGTAATGTGTGCATTCTTCTGGATTTTTTTCTTAAGTTTCGTTTAATATATGCGAAATGATAGAATAGAAAAGCATTAAGAAGATTTTGAAAGAGCGAGATATTGTGAGAAAGGAAAGAGGTGTGAGGAATGGAAGGAGGGTGGCACGAAAAAGTTTAAATGTTTTCGGCCGATGTACCGACGATTAATCAAATGATGCACGTTTGGAGACGACGAGAGGCGGTAGAGATCAAAAGAAGAGAGAAGACTGTAAGTCAGGTAGCAGCAGGCATGCAGTAAAGGCAGTGTTGAGTGTGAGCGAACGAGTTGAGGGGAGAGGAGAGGAGATAGGAGTGGAAGGAAAGAAAAGAAAATGCCAAAGAAGAGACCCAAGAAGAAAACGAATTTCATCTCAACGCAGAGACATCTAACTTAGCCAGAATCTGACATTACAAACTCTACCGTCTCCATATATGTTATATAACATAAATATATGTATCTACATACATAGCTTTCACTGAATGAGATCGTGTATCATGTATAAGATAGTCAACTATAACCAACATATATTTGAAATTGCCTAATATATAGTTCTCAAAAAATAAGTCTCCCCTTGTATATACAGATAGATAAACGCAAAGATGTTTACCAATATATACATATATGTAGAGCCTAGAATGGATCAAGGTAAACGTCTTCGCATGATTAAGAAAAATGACACCAACTAATCATATATTTTCAGAAATGTAGGAGGAGGCACAAAACACAAAAAAAACACCAAGAAAGGAATATACGCGAAATATTCATAAAGTTATATATGTTTGGTTATCTTATAGGACCTTCAGTAAGAAAGCCGAACAAAATTATTTGATTTTTGAATTTGGCTCTTTTAGTAAAAATGTTTTAAACAATACATTTGCAGCAGATTAAATGTGTCAATGTATCATATATTCGATTAATTGATAATTATTCAAACAACTCCTTCTATATTACTGAAAAATGTCATCAGGTCAAGATCTTTGGAACTGTGTATGATAGTCTTTTCGTACTTGAGTGGTGTTCAAAAGAATTGTATAATGCACTAACAAGCAGATTTGATTACCAATAGAGATACAGTCCTCACAGGCAGCAGATATTTAAAATTGGAGACGTAAAGCCACAAAACCTACAGAAACAATGATATTTACGTGGAAGACTAGATGCACACTAATTGTGATGGCAAAAAGAAAGGTTCAATACATTCTGTGAAATATATTGGAGAGTATACTATTATAGTGACTGACTATAATCATAATATTTGAGATAAGGAGGGTAGTGGTTTGATGAATAGTCGCGGAGTTTCTGATACCACCAGACTCTCTGCCTAATGTACATATACGAATATAATATGTCATGAAACTCGGGCTGCAGTATAAATATAATATAATATCTGCAAGGATATAGGTGGTATCTGGAATTGGGAGATAAGCCACTGTTTGATTATAATAGTAGTTACTGCCGTTCTACAACAAAACCTATATAAGCACCAGCTGGAACTATTCCATGTGTATATGTGTGGTCTATTATTATACATCCCCTGGAAAAAATTACTTTTTGTCTCCTATATATAAAAATGAAACTAACTGTTTCAAACAATATAAATAAAGTAATCAAAATAATTAGCTATACATAAAATAAACTGCTTTACTAACTTTTAATAAATAATTGTGAAGTATAATGTAAAATACAGTTTTTGTTTATAAAAAACTTTTTTTCGCGTTATGTGTATATATAATAAAATACAAAACATATGTAATAGAGTTACTTATAGAAACAAATCCTAACGAGCGCGATCTAGTAAAGCGATAAATGAACAAAAGCACGCATTTACTCTAACGATAACTAAGTTATCAATGTCAATTTAATTTAGATTCTGTGTACATAACGAATGAGGATGAAATATGTGAAATAACAAGCAAATGAATTCCAGAAAGTTTTACAAAGCCTTTTAGAATACTAAAAATAGTGTATAAAATGCTCATAATATGATATATAGAAATAATTTGAACACAAACGTTTATTTTTTATTGAAAATTTGCAAACGATATTAAATGGTTAATTATAATTTACACTTAAATTGCAATAACATGTAAAGCCCACTTATTATATGTATATATATGTATTAAAGATATTATTAAATAATATAACTCTATGTATTAAATAAATTATACTTATGACCAAAATAGAAGCAACGGAAATATGCAAAATTAATGAAGTACTTCGCAGTATTTCAATTCATATATATATATGATCCCTAAATTCAATAGGAATTATAAAAGCAAAAAAATGAAAAAATATATAATAAGGCAAACTATTAATTCGAGTGAAGATTCTTTGATAATAACTATTATATATACAAAAGGCTATAATTTAGTATATAGTTAATATGTATGTACGTATCTATAGAGGCAGCGACAGCTTTGGATGCTAAATTACGTTATCACGAAGATTGGTTCCTATTCAACACTGAAACTGTATATCATCCATTTCATATATATATATATAACCTTCTTATAAATATTAGTATTATTGAAATATTAGAAAAGTACATAATTTTTTGTATATTATATTATAAGCTATAGAAAAATTAGGTACAATAACATTATGATTTAAATATTGAAATTCATCTTCATAAGTAAACATTATTCGATGAAACAGATGAGCGCATTGAAAGGGTTTATATACACAACAAACACGGTAATAACGCGATCCAAAATTCAGAGATATTAAATCGTAACATATTCACCGATATGTATAATATTCTTAATTTTCAATAAAATTAGGTTAGGTATCTGGTGGATCAATGATATGAAAGAACTTATAGTATGTGTGCAAAGATTTCTCTAAGTGATTTTAATTGCAAAATAGTAATATATAATTTTTTATATGGATTAACTTACGTACATTTGTATCTAAGCGAATAGAAATGAGTGTCGAATATATTGTTAGACGATATAATATACAGCTGTAGGTATATTGTGTATTTTGCTTATCACTAAAAACTAACATGTACATACAAAGATGTGGCAAGACAGATATTCCGATAGAAGAAAGTTGCTGTATTATAAAGTAATAATCGGCATATTTTGATATAGTTGTTCATACATATATATAATGTCATTCTAAAATATGACATATAAACTAAACATAATATGTATATTTCAATTCTTTATAAATAGTACCTAATTATACGTCATTCGTCAGAAGAAATTTAATAAAAATTGTATTTTTTATTACAATATAGATTAACTTATAAGAGTTAAATTTATTAAAATTACTTAATACACACATATGTATACCTATAATATATATGTATATATAACGAGCACAGGTATTGTTCGGTAAACACTTAAAACATAAAGGTCATTTACATGTAATGTGTAAAGTGTATAATATCGACATAATTCCTTAGTTATAGAATGTCACTTAAAATTAATTTTGATACACAGTTAATAGATTATAATGACCTTTATAGTTTAGTGAAATATAAACAAATTGATACCACTGGAGAAAACTATAAACATATTATACACAACATAACAGATATTTAGCACAGGTCACATACATAGACACATAGATTGCAATAGTTACCCGCTTAAATCCAAAGATTTAAAAGCATCAAATAAAAAAACAATTTCTATACAAATGACAACCATAATATGGTGTCACAGGTGTGTATTATACATGGTATACCCATATTGATTTGAATATTCAACCTGCCTTTTATTAAGTGCCGATCTTTTTGAGATTATATACTTTCAAAAGGTACCTAAATATATATTGATGATGCAAAATATCCTGCTAAAGACTACTTTTAAGAACGAAATACACAAAATATAGGCGTTGTGAGGCATCGTATATGCAATGTGTATAAAAACACGTAAAGATGTGGAAGATGATCGAATAGAGAGATGTGTACAAAACCGGCTCTAATATATTCAACATACTTTCAAAAGTATATAGGGAGAGCTCTCCACGACGATATCTAAAACGAAAATACACGGGCAAAGCCTGATGGCGTTCATCGTCATTACCATCGTGCGTGCATGTGAACCTTGCTTAGTGGTGTAGATATAGAATACATCACTACTCGCTAGCAGCCTTTGCACTGGCTGATTACCGATTGTTTACATTCGCCTTAAGACTATACTACGCATGTAGACATTTGAAGGTTATATGCTCGAATATACATGGACGCATGGAGGGGTCTGGAGAAAATAAGGCACTGTAAACAGAGAAGCCATCAACTAGTGGAGTACACTGGGGTGAATAGGCATGTGTATTTATACTATAACTGCACTCGACGCGGATGGCCGGACAATTCAAAACTAAACGATTGAAGTAAAAGATACCGCTGTGTAAACTAAGCCTCGGTTTATTAACTTTGGAATGTACATTCTCCCACAGCGATTTCTCTGTCTAAAATGTCCCTTTTTAAACTTTAAACTGAATTATAGCGCTAGAGCACTTTCAATATCCCGGCGTATTTGTTTCTGTTTTATTATAAGGCAAATTAGAAGTGTATATATATTTAACACTAACTATAGCAGATATACATTAGCGGAAATGTAAATTGTGATTAAAAGGTAAGTATAATAAAACTACCTTGTTCAAATGTGATCAGTAGCTTTATAGCACTTTATATACGTTTCATAAATTGATAGGTACTTTCATTCAAAAGATAGATACATATCTTATACCGCAAAAAGGTGTGAAGATTCTTATAATATAATAATACGCATAAACGTGTGTGTAGAAATATATCGTAAGGCATGACAGTGAAAATAGTACATTTATCCTCGCTTACTTCTGGAGTGGGTGGTTCTAACTCTATAGATATGGCATGTACTGCCATCGTATATAATATCTACACATTAATATATATGGTCATAACTATAAACTGATATAATGGCGGACAGCCATAGTCATAAACTGTCGCGCGCTGACCACTAAAATATGAACTAATGCCACTCAATAGCGTAAATAAAACCCATAAAAGGATAATACATAATACAAACGTTTTTTTACGATTACATATAGCGTATACTTTACGTACACTGTTAGTACTATATACTGCATTTTAGATAATTAAAATGTAATATATATACACATTTAGTGCATGATTGTATTTTAAGGAAAAAGTTAAATGTCAACCCGCGATTTGCATATTCCTATTTTTATATTTCCTGGTATAATAAACGCAGTGATCGTATATAGGAAAAGCTAACCAGTGCAAAATACTTATATATAATACAGTTACACAATAACAGAAGGAAGACCGCCCTGACTTCGTAGAACTTAGGGTTCATCTTTCTGGTAAGAGTGATTTAGAGGAATCTTGACAAACAATCTAATTTAGCTCTATATATATGTATATAAAGTATATGTTCTTATTTATGTATAAAACCAGTATAATCGTAAAATGACAAAAAATACTGAAATAAACCGAACACTGAACAATTTTCGAAAGTCAGGTTAACGTCTTTGCTTGTAACTCGACCGTGAATGAGAATAAATAATATATATGTAAATATAAGCGAATACTATACGCTTATATAAATTTTCCATTCCGAAAAAGTGTTCTGATTTGTAAAATATCTGTGGAAAATTATACGAAAAGAATATATGACAAAATTTGGAAACGAAACAAATTTAAACACAATACCCAAAAGATATGAACACAAAACTGATAAATGCAAACATGCCATCGCGGATAGGTACTATTGATGATTAGGTGAAATTGAAGAGCCAAAGGCTTCGTATATAGTGACCTTATATAGACATAAAAATCTACAGAATATAATATGAGTATAATATGTACAAATAACATTCAGAGGTCAATTTCAGATTGCTAACTAATCTCTCTTTGAATGAGCTATGCTGCATCAATGGCACAAACACGTAACCCACAGAAATGAGTTAATTACTGCAGACTCCAGTCAGCTAGAATTATCTTTACCTATACATATAGATATATATGTGCACTTGCGGCAGTTATACAGTCAAGAACGCATAGTCAACATCAATAATACTTGTTTCTGACTTTTCAGACCTTCGAATTTGCATTACAAACATCGAGATGAGAATCTGACTCGAGAAAATCCCTTGGGATCCTTGGTCGACTTGTAGTTTACTAATGAACCACCTCCAAAATCTAACTTAGTAGCTATATTATACACAGAATACACCCAAAAGTTATATATATACACATAAAAAGTCGCCGCCTTTTTCATATATGTATATAGTCGGTTTTCTTTACTTATTTCTAAAAGAAAGAGAGCAGCAGTAAAAAGAATATTATAAAAATATAAAAATGTCAGTAAATTAGTTTAAAGATGGAGGGGGAATTTTAAAGATCTCTCCCTGGTTTGGTTAAAACAGTTAATCAAACTAAAGAGGAGTACAAAGGACTATTGAAATAATATACTAAATACTGTGGTTTGTCCCTTTTTCATCAGCTGACAAAATTGTATAGAATGCGTTCATTAAAGTTAGACATTAAGAAAAACTATCTGCATGCACATTCAAAATCACGATATAAAGAAATAGGTATATACACTTATTTATAGCTTGAATAAGTAACATCCCATTTCTAAGAATCCATAATACAGATATTTTGTGGAACATATAATAAGCTAAAGATGACTATACATACATTGCATATCAATCATACAGATATAAAAGGGAGAGCGCAAAGGCTTTATTAGCCATGTATATATATTTGCTCGAAGCGATAAACACTTCACCAGACAGCATGCTGAGGTCTTATGAATACACACCCACCAGAGGTAATTCGGTCGGGCTATCATTCGCTGGGCTTATGGACATCAACTTACGGGCGGGGGAGAGAAAGAAAGAGAATCATGAAAGAGGCATCGAATGGTATGGGGAGGGTTTGTAGACAGCGGCGACACAAGTGAAGATGTTGTGGCAACTGCGGTGAATTTGCCACTAGTAAGACAAGGACCGGCCAGCGCGGAACACTACACGTATAAGAGAACGTGTGTTTCACTGTATATATACATCTATCAAGAGAGAGAGAGAGAGAGAGTTGCCTTCTATAGGGCAACATAGCTGCTGACAGTGAAGCTAGAGCTAATAAATACACGTACATATTCGATTCCATTAATGCACACACATACATGTTTAGCAATAATCCTTCTGATTATAGAACCGAAAAAAGGGGGTGTTGCTACTTTTTTTTCAAAATAGTACGGTGAAATTAACTCTTGCGTTATAATACGCATTTTGCAGATACTTTGTCGAGGCCCCCCTCCCCCAATTTCCCAATAACCCGCAAAGGGGAAGGTTACTGAACTAATTTTTGCAATGGAAATGAATCGGTATGTAATGTATATACCCGCGTGTATACATGTAAACAGTTCATCAATAGGATTGCAGATTGCTCCCTATAACTTGACAAGAGGACATGATGGTACGGTGCATTTACCAGTTTTGGGGCACTTAAGAGGTTAATACAGACTGTAATTTCGGGGTTGCTGGTTACAGGACCACAGCTGAGTTTGAAAAGAAAGAGCGCTAAAATGTTTTCCTAATGTATTACGGTTGTTCGTCATCTAAATAAATAAGTAGGTAGGCAACCGCTGATAAGAATGTATATATATAGGTATAAAAGGATATAGTTTTAGTTATCACAAAATCTTTCTTATATAGTATATATATACAGCTGATATAACCGGTGCAAATGTATAATGCAAACAAGCCACAGAGGTCAGTATACAGTGAATTGCTGACAGGCTTGACAACTGAAGTACCAAACAGTGATAATTCGGTTAGTAGAGATGGTCTATCTAATGAAGAATATTTAATCATACTTTAAATATATATGTATACGTTTTAAGCTACAATAGATGAAACATTAATCTTGTAGTGATATATATAAATAAGACAGAATTTCTCATTTCAATATATGACAGAAACAACTGAAAAACTGATCTATCTGATAAAATAGAGATATTTAGAAATATATAATTTATCGAAAGTCATATATTATATATACTATCATGATTATAGATTTCTACAATCTATAATATGTACATGTAAAACTATCAGATATGACTTTACAATAATAAACATGCGAGGCTAATAATACGGCCATACTGAACTAAAACAGACGATGTTGTCTGCAAATTGGAAACAGTTATTAACGAAAATACATAAATAAAAATAACTTTGAATAAGACGAATGACCCATCGCATGTAATAATGCGAACGAAATAAAACCTGTATACAATATTTATTTTATGCCTAAAAGGTATAGAAAAGTAATAATAAATAAAAATATGCGCCTAACTACCAATAACATAAAATTGGATTGTTTTAAATCCTATTGAAAAAGTAAACTTTAATTCGAGAAAAAGTTATATACATACATACTTTATTTAGATTAGTCAACAATAATTTCCTTAATTACAAGAGGGCACAAGACAAACATACGCATCAGGGCTTCGAAGAAGTTCAAAAGGAATTTCCGAACAAGGTTATTCATAAGTTTTCCGTTCTTATCAACAAAAACTTCTATACACTAAATGCACATAATATATCGTTCTACTTTGTGTCAACAGAAGACATTTGTGCAACGAACACAAAATAATTTATCTAGTAAATTGGTAATCGCCTACATACAAAGACAGACGTTTAATTTATCGGTCATATTATAAAGTCTTTCGTATAGAATGTGAGAGTATATATATACAGTACATAACATACATACATCATACATTACAGTCATAATAATAGTTTTCAAAATAATATATACACATCAGTAACTCCTAGTGTTTGCTAAGAGTGAACTCGGCACAAAACTACATATTTATCTGAAACCAAAAGTAATATAGTGAGATAGAACTATAGAGAGAAACACTATATAGTATATCATTGAGAAATACTACATTCCCGGTGCATATTGTTCTATATAATAAATAGACAAAACAAGACACTAAATATTTTGGTATACATAATTCGCAGAGGTGTAAGTGTAGTGGTGAATGAATGTTTCGATTGTTGAGACGAAACTCAGAGAAGCATAGTACCTCCACACAAGATAACACGATACCAGTTCATAAACTATGCAAGGTGAAAACCAGATACCTAGTTATAAACACCGCTTTACAAAATATAATATATACATATATTGAATTAGTAAAAAATACGACAATAACAACACCTGATGAAATTGGTGGTTCTCAAAATCAATCCGGGTCAAATGATTCAAAGCTAAAATTCTTTAGGATTGGAATTTAAATATATATAATTATATTTGAATATTAATGTTGATTCAATATTTTAACACGATACAATTTAACGAGGGACAATTTGACCTTGTGAAATTTCTACAAAATTTTGTGAAATCATTATTCTATTTAGCGAGGCTATATGAGCAAAAGTAATATTATGGTCGAATGAAAAACTCGAAATCCACCAAACGTTCTGTTTCTTGTGTCGTTTTAAAACCTTCATAACAATTACTCAGTATTATTGAATGAGTAACACTTTTGCGAAATATAGAAAGACTATAATATACCAAGCGAACACTTGAGCATGACCCAAGGCCACAATAGAAATGAATGATCGAATTATATTTGGTTGGTGGATAGTGTCATGAGTTATAAATGAATATGATATGTGGGGTGTGCACGAATGCTTGAGGATAATTTTTTATTTAAGCAATCTAAAAATAGATACATACAGAATAGGGGGAAACGCCAGAGGCTACTTAGTTCAGAAAGCCCAGCTATAAATTATAGCGCAAAACTTGTGATATTTTGGGAGCCTACAGCATTAGTTATAAGGACACTCGAAAGAGTCATGTCCTTGTCTATGAGCTTTTAAACTTAATGTAGGCAGCAGCAACGGAAGAAGTATGGCAGAGCTTCAAGCATGGGCTGTTAAAGGAGTCTACAGTCTATGTGTCACCCAATATACTCAGAAAGAATAACGACAGTTATATCGTGTTTTTATAATACAGTAAGCCTCCACCCCAATTTTATTTCTCGTCAGACATAAAATAGTGAGTCTGTAATATAATCAATGCAGGGGTATAGAGCTATAGAATAAAATAGCGTCACAATAGCGTAAAAAAGTTCGTCTGTTAGCTATATATAACAGATAAAAATAGAATTTGAAATATATAATTAATCCTATAGTGAAAATTAGACTGGTATTGGTGTACTGTTATCACATACATAAAAACAGATTAATTTATTAGATCATAAGCTAAGTAATATCAGTATTAATCTTTTATTTGGTAGTTTTAAAGTAATAAAATATTACTGTGTAAATATATTATGTGACGATATAGTGGGTGATCATGACTAACAAATTAATCGATACACCAACAATGGAAATCGATAATATATTAGGAGGAAGAATTAAGTTTAGAATAACTTACGAATTGGTAATTATCATACGACATTGCTCCCCTTGAGTGGCTTGCCATGCTGATAAGAGATGCCACCACCAGCGTCATTCTTGCCTGGCGCTGTCCACTGAACGATTTGATTGCTTCCGGCCCCTCCTCGACTAGCTGATGAGCCCCCCTGCTGCATTGAGTACTGACCCATGACACCACAACCTCGGCCTCCGTCCATCTGCTGTCCATCGAGGAGTGGTGTACCTCCATACCACGTGGACCCATCTCCACCTCCGGGGGCTGTCCAAGGGTTTCCGCCTGATATAACAGCCCGATTTTGGGCTGCTACAGCGGCACTAGCGGCTGTGGCGGTCACCCCACGCCGACGACTACCGCCGCAAATTCGATTAGCAAACCTTTGCCACGAGAGAAGTGTCTTTCCACTCCAGATCCAAATTCCACTCGTAATTCCTACGATAAGGGTCATGAGATACTTGATCATGAATACTTCGAACTCAGGACGAAGAAGTTGTGTTGTGCTGCCCATTCGGCGCTCAAACAGCGCGCAGGAATGGTCCATGTAGGGTCGATGCGAGCGGCAAAGGTCAGCATACCACGAGAGCATCCAGTCGTCATGTCGTTGTGATTCATGGAAGTAGCAGGCAATCACGATTACAGCAGGAACAATATAGAGGACACTAAACACGCCGATACGCATTATCAACTTCTCCAACTTGTCTGTCTTTACGGTTCCCTCGGTCTTGATGATTGTGCGAATCTTGAAGAGAGAAACGAATCCAGCGATGAGAAATCCTGTTCCGATAAGCAGGTAAACACACAGTGGTGCAATCAGGAAGCCACGTAGTGCCCGAACATCACTGAACCCTGTGAAGCACACTCCCGAAAGCGGGTCACCATCTACTTTGCCCCAAGCCAGAACCCCAATCGTTTTGGCCGCAGGGATAGCCCAGGCAGCAAAGTGGAAATACTGTGAATTCTGTGCAATCGCCTCATGGGCCCAGTGACACTTAGCGGCCAAGTACCAAGTAATAGTTAGGATCACCCACCAAATGCTGCTGGCACTCGAGAAAAAGTAGAGAAGCATAAAGAGTACAATACATCCCTCAAATTTTGTCCCCTGTGTTACCAGACGTGGCATCGAGTCAGCTGGAATCTTGGAGCTATCAGGTGTCTGAAAGGGACCTGAGCAGGCCACTTTATCCTTAAGAATAAACCCCACAACGTAGGTGAGCGCGATCATGAAATAACAGGCGGAGAGGAAGATGATGGGTCGCTCGGGATACTGGAACCTTTTCATGTCAATGAGAAAGGTTAGGACAGTGAAAAGAGTGGAGGCGACACAAAGACAACTCCACAGGCCAATCCAGAGACGGGCAAAATGTCGAGAGTTTGCTCCATTAAAAAAGTATCGATCGCATGGAATGCCGCAGTTTGTCTCGACATGATTGCCAAATCGGATGCCATACTCGTAGTCTTTTGTAACCTGAAGGGGCATTGGGCAAACGAACTCGGAAGTCTGCGTCTGAGTCTTCTGGGTCTTGTTCTCACGGATACAAAGGTAGTTCTCGGGAAATTTGTCACAGTTCATGGACTCCGGCCACTGAGGGAAGTATATGAGACAATGATGCTTAATATTTTGAATATCGATGGGTAATGTGATAAAATAAATAATAATATTGCAAATTAGTTCACTAAAAATGAGCACATGAATAAAAATATGATAAACAACAACAACAAAAGTTGAAAATGGAAGTAGAAATATGTACACACATGTACACAATTAAATTCATTCGAAATATGATCATGATCATATTGAATATTGATTAAAAATACATAACAAATCAGATTATTACACATTTGCTATTTTAAGAAATTTATCAAGTAATACCTCGAGTACATAGTGACACCAATATAATAAGTGATTTGTATGATCAGTATGTAATAATAATAGTGTATATAACAGATTATAAAAGACCCATGATTAAATATCTACATTACATAAATATTTATCAAATTATTTCTTAATATACCTACCAACTAGATTAGTGCATCATTCTTTGTATACATAACTGAATTATTTGTAAAATGTGCTTCTTTTATGTGTGCCATTGATATTTATAGTCAGCACTTAATATTGCTTGGTATTAAGTTTAGCAAGTTTTGTTTAGACAGTAAAAATCTATGCAACAAGTGGGTAAAAATTAATTTATGTCATACAAACATATGTACTAAAGCTTTTAGTTTGGACAGGGAAGACTACATACAGGACTACATAGAAATTGTTAATACTATACACGTTTTACTTCTATAATAATGTTGATCACCAATCGAATAAAAAAATGATAAAAAAACATAAGTAGATATAGAACTAAATAATTCATTAATACTAGACACAAAAAATCGGGTATTTACATAAACTACAAAAATTTATATTCATGTATACATTTATTTAAATTATTAGGTATACAAATGTTTCATGTAAACTTGTGAAATAAATAATTTATTGTTTACAACATACATCTTATTATTATATTTCTAAGCTAACTACTACTAATTAATTTATAGTATTAATACTACTACAACCAACACATTATTCAGTGATTACCATTTTTACTTTTTAAATTGATTAAAAAAAATGCAAAGCCTTAACTAAATATAAAATAATGTCCTTATTTAGTTATATATATAGTATCCCCAGAAGTGATCGCACTTCTAAGTAACCAATCCCATCATATGATCATATTTTGAATGCATTGACCAATTTAGAAACACTAATTCCTAGAAAATAACCCCATCCACAATCAAACCAATCAATGACAAGTGCTCTAGACTCATTAAATTCGATAAGATATTTGTATCTTAGTTAGAATAGGTACTATATATCTATAAATATACTATAAATATATATATATATATTTAAATAAATATATATAAATAAACTGAACTAATTTGACAGTTTTAATTATTTGATTAAGCATTCTAATAACATTCCTTTACCTACAATAAATGCATTATACAGAGTGAGTGTAGTTTGAATACATTTAGTGAATGACTATACAAACAAGAGTTTGAAGTGTTGCATAATATGATAGGTACACGAAAAACATAGTTAATACATTGATTTATATTCAATAATTAAAGAATACCAATGTGAGCTACTTAGAGCCTAAATAATTCAATAAAGTTTCTTCACATCATTGCCATTTGTTGTATTAATAGCATTCCCAATAGCTGGTATATACATTACTTAACTGAACTGGTTATAAGATTATTTTGTAAGATGATATAAGTTGCTATATACATAAAAATAAATACTATAAAAGCTCTTGTAGTGATCAAAATATTTGTTAATGTCTTTGTATACTATTAATTTCTTCTTTATGGCTATGACAAAAAAAATTTGAGCAGCAGCTATTAAATTTATTTAAATAATAAGATTTCAAGTTGTAATAGGTTCTCATTAGATTGGTCAGTGTAGTTGGTGTAGGTGATGATGCTATCAATAGAAAACAAAGCATCTCACCATATGTGAGAGCATCAATTATTTTAACATACATTCTGTATTTCAATATATATAATGCCTTTTTGAACAGCAGTACACTTCTTACTTATCAGCAGAAATATAGATGTATGTATGTATATATATATATAAATGTGTGTAGAATAATCATGTATTATAATTACAATTAAGACTAAATTGAAATGTTTTCTGTTACTGGTAGTATACTTAAGTTGTAATATTTTCAAAATATTATGAGTCATATAATATAATATGTATATATGTATGAAGTGGGCATATTTCTCAATAGCTTGTTCCCTGTGATTCCCAAATGTAATATATTATAAGCAAATAAATTGATAATATCATATAATATATATATATATTGATAATAATTCATATATGAATATGAAAATAATTTTTTTTGATAAGTATATAATGTCAATATTAAAAATATGACAAATATTTATTTAATTATATTATATATACCAGGATGGCCATATCAGATGGATTAAAAAATGTATACATATTTGCATTACTTGAGTATGGTTTTTCTAAAAAAAAAATCCATTTTATGTATAGTTTTTTAATAATAATAAAAGTTTAAACATAGAAACAAAAATGTACATAAATGATAGTTTTGTCATACTAGCTATGGACATATTTAAAACAATAGATTAATTATGTGAGTCCAGCAAGAAAAATATAATACAACACATTATAAATTTTTGTCTATATATAAAAAATTGTGTATCTCTTAAAATTAAATAGCATTTTAATAGAAGTAAATTAATCTAGAATAAATAAGGGATTTTAGATAAATAAAGGATTATGGAAAATATTAAGCAGAGTGTAATATATTACAAATATAACTATGTCTATACATAGGCTATGTCACCACAAATAGAATAACATTTTATAATATATATAAAATTATTTTATTCTAGAAAAAAATGTTTGGGTGTTATCTAGACTAGTAGACTCTAATAGGTGATCTTTCATTTTATGTTAGTAATTAAAAAAATAAAACAAAATTGTTTATATATTTTAAATATTATTTAGTTTTGTTATCATTTTAATATCATGGCTTATGCTGGCTGTCTTCATGCACTAATTTTAATTACTAATAATAATATTCCAGCAAATAAACTTATAAATGGTATTTATTTATTACATGATATATAAGTTATCTCTAATGATATTGATGCAACTATTGAATGGCTTGCTTGTCATAGCCTTTTAGCTAATTCTTAGCACTGCTGTTAAATAGTAATGGGTTTCACCTTGTGAGAAAAGTATTCTAATAGTAAAGTCTGGCATTGCAAGTTGTATTTAATTGTAATTTTTAAAAATAAACAAATTTAAGAGAATTTTTCGTATTAATTTATTAATATAAAATGAAAGATCTATATATATATATGAAAATATATATAATATTTAAAATTAAATAATTGAAAATGAATGCTAGTATTATTGCCAAATCATCATATTATAAGCAAATGATTTAAATATACATACCTTAAAGTTGAATTTCAGCATAATAGGTTCACATCCTTTCCTATTTTGTTCACATAGTGATCTGCATGGAGGCAGCTGTTTTCTCCCTTCAGCTTTATCTTCAAATTTTGCACACACAGGATAATAAAGTGAGCAGAGAAATAATTTTAAGGTTGGACCACAATTAATCCTCATTAGTGGTTGAAACTGTGAGACATCTAATCCAGCTTCTTCTTGTGAGCTCTGTCCAAGAAAATTAGGAAATTTAGTAAGATTGTAAGGCAAATCATTACAGGTACTGCTGTGAAGAGGTTCACACTTTGCTGTATCGTCATAAGGATCTGGTGGGGAACAATGACATATTTCAGAAAGAAAAAGTACAAAGAGCAGTAAAAAATATAAGTTTTCCATCTTTTAAAGACGCAAAAAAATCGGCCAAACTTATCAAGTCATAAAAAAATTTAATTATGCGGGGCGTAGCATATGTTTACTATTGGCCCACTTAAACAATGATATTTTCTTAATAACTCCCGGTTAACAACGCATACGCAAGCTAGTAACAAAAATTCGCAAGAAAAGTTGAGTAACTAAGTATATATACTAACTCAACTTTTCTTGTGATTTTGAGTGCAACTTTTGGAGTGTCTTCCTGTGTAGCTGATGATACGTAACTTCATTCTTGGTTTCTATTAATAAAAGATTTATATAATTTTGTTTTATCTTTAATATATTGAATGTATGTATCTAATATAACCATTTACTATTAATATATGTAATAATGAGAGAAATAAATGCATATAAACTCGAAGTCTTCAAATATATCTAATATTCTCTTCATTTTAAACTTCATTATTTATCTTATAAAATGGCGTCCAAGCAAAGTTAAGTTTACTTGTATGTATGCAAATGTCACAAATATAGATAATTAATTAATTTTTAGAATTTATTAACATTCAATGATCAACCAAACCTATTAATTATCTCGCCTTTATTTAGTTTCAGACCAATATATATACTTAATGCTATAATTTACAAATGTTGAAGGCAATCAATGAGACCCAGTGCGCCGCTGTGGATTTTCTCAACAATTGTCCAGTTAAAGTACCGATCAACTATCACGAGATATGAGCTGCCTTTGAAGGAGAAAAGTCGGCCCAGATATGTTAAAAAGAGTAATTGCTGTATCTGAGAGGTATTGGTGGGGCGCTCGGAGAGTTTACGAAAGGGAGCCATCGTTGGTGTCATACTAAATGCGTACGAGACTTGCTTAGTCAGACCCAACCATGAGCGAATGTCGGTAATGTTCTTGGAGGTATAAGGAAATTCTTGATCACATCAAAATATTGTTTACAGGGGCGAACGCTGTCTGGAGTAACCTCGAAATCTGCGAACTCAACGGTGTCATGGGCAAATTGAAACTTCTCCGGGTTGAGGATGATACCATTTTTGCCACATGTGGTGAGCCAGTCCATCGCCTGGAAAAAGCTTTCTTCAAGAGCTTTGGATAATAAGAGCGTGTCATCAATGCATTTGGTTTTGTTGGGATGTGTGCAATGATTTTATCTTACCTGCGTGTGTAGCCATCTCCCGAGGCGATGTAGCCTTGAGGGGCAGACAGGTACCAATATCGGCCCCATTAAGTGATGAACGTATAAGTTAGGTGTTTGTCTTCTGGTCGAATGGGGATACTGTGATAACCATTCCAGGCATCAAAAATGGGTTTCTTAGTGTGTGTAGGCCATAGATATTGTATATTAATAGTATAAGAGTAGTAAGGTGTAGTAAGAGTATACAATATCTATGGTGTAGGCATGGTTAGGTAACTTTAAGGCGCACGTCTTGATCAATACTGATTTTGACTTCATCCTGCCAGTGTTGTGGTACCGGTACCGGAGTGTGGTGAGCTACGGGTGTGGCCTCAGGATCAACCATGAGGTGGAAGGGAGGGCCTTCCATCATAGACAGTGGTTGATGGCTGTATGTATTTAATGTACTTTAGCTATAATACTTGAAGAGGTATTGTTGCAGACGTTGGCGATTGTCTTTGGTAGTCGGGTATGGTAGCTTAAATGGTGGTGTCGACAGCAGCGTACGGCTTGGGCAATTGCATGTAGTGGCTGGGTTAACATCAATGCCAACTGCTATAGCAGGATCTGATGATTGTTCACCGATTGTGGGAAAGTTCTTGCTGATCAGTTCCAGGCGGGGCACTCGGTTCGCCGATGTGGGAGAATGAGGACTTGCCATGATCTTTCTTGTCACAATAGGAGCAGACATCATCTGGGGTAACTATTTTGGTGTTTGGAGTTTTGGAGCGTTTGTATGTGCTGCTGATGGCGTCGGCTTGGCTTGGCTTGAAGTGGCAACCACATCACAGGGGACGGGTTCTCCAGATATACGCAGTCACCGCCACGGGGTCCTCCACCAGAACCGAGAGAGGCGCTCCCCCCCACCACCGGACGCCCGAACGCGGTGAGCCGTTTTGGGCCGGGTACAGCTGGAGCCAATGCTCCAATGTCTTCGGGACGTCCCTGCAGGAGAGACATGTCAGGTCAATGCCGGGAACCATGACGGCCCTGTATGCGGCCAGCAGCATAGAGGCGGCTAGATGGCGTCGGCGCTAATCCGGTTGTGGGTTGTAGGCATAGATAGCAGTTGGGATGCAGACAGTTTCCCAGCTTCTTTAGCTTCGATGTATTAGAAGACCTGTTTGAGTGAAATATCCTGATTTTTGTCGCCCAATAAATCCAGCATGATATCGTGGTTGGTAAGGCCATGGGTGAGAACCTCACGGAGAATCGCATAAGTATAGTTTAAATCCTGTGCGCAATTAGGACACTTGATAAGGAATTTGTACACATCGGCCTGGCCGCGTGCTCCATAGGACCTAGCAGGTTCGTCCCGGTCCTGATGTATGTATGTAGAGATTGACGCGGGCGACCATGACGTTTTCTTCTCGAACGGCTAAATACTTGATGAAGGAAAGGACGTCCTCTTCCAACTTTTGGTTGAGGATGCTACCTGTGGAGCGGGCTAGGTATCCCGAAACAAACGGGACTCGTTAGAAAGAAAGGACCACCTAATTATGTCGCAGTTGAGGTGCGAAGAATCTATGTTGGTGGTGAAATATCGCAAAAGGATTAGTATGGATGATGACGAGAGATGCAGATGGTGCAAGAGGGATTGAGTAAGGATATCCATCCCATAGGCAGACAACGAATGTCATTGTGAATTTGAGCATTGCTTAGGATATTTTCCTCATAAATAAGAATGAACCATTTGGCAATTATACTTGACATCCTCTAACCACGAACAGCATCATTGATGTCCCTAGTTATGACGAGCCACATCAAGCGACGGGGCATGCAAAAATATGTTCTTCACTTCATTGTCATGAAGAATTATCCACTTTTATATCCGATGTTTATTTGAAACAGATTGACAAAGGAGAGTGTAACAAAAAGATATAACAAGTATATATATATAACATGTGCAACACCCACGTATATAACATATATATATATATAACACATGTATAAAATTATATAACATATGGAAAATATGGACTATTATTTTAATGTAAATATATGTATATTGGGCATCAGATAGCACATCTCTACCACAATTGGTTATAATTGCTATAGGCGACATGCTCTTAAATATATTTTCTTTAATTCACATAACGGCTGTTTTGGAAATCAAGCATTTTATGTATGATACTGTTCTTGTTTGACATTTTTTCTGTATACTCAGAGACAAAAGACAGAGAAAGGAATCTAACAATAATCATAATATGAGAAGAGCATACAACAACAACTTTGCAGAATTTTAAGTATAGTATTTCAGAGGAGAAATAAAACAACTTTGCAGGATCTTAAGTATAATATTTCAGAGGAGAAATAAAAAACTAGAATGAGTTTCTTGAATATTTCAACTTGTTCGACAGAAATGTCACAAATTGGAAGTAGAAAAAAATGGTGATCAAGAGTTTTTCAAAATCACATCCTAAAATCTTCACTTAAAACTCAATTTCATCGAGTAAGCCAACTTTGTTATCGGAAAAGTAAATTTCAAAGTGAAGCTATACTCTGAGATCTTAGAAGTAAGAAATAAAATTAATCTAAAACAATGATTGAAGGATTGAATGATTTTAAAAATTCTATAGAAAATGCAATCGACCATTCTGTGGTAGCCTAGATTTTGAACGCGTGCGAATATGCGGTAATAAATCATTTATATGTTTCATATAGCATTATATGTTTCATTCATTAATCGATTACGGGATTACTAACAGGAAGGAGGAGAGCAACACGTTTTCTTTAGGAGTCAAGCGAAATTAATGTTAGAGTGAGAAGGTATGTTGCTCGAGTTGGTCTCAAAGAGAATTGATTTAGCTTTGTTGAAAATAATATTCTTCATATCAGAAAGCTTATTAAAAGGAAATATTGGAAGCTCATCGATAATAACAGAAAATGCTAACTCAAAATACAATCCTAAAGAGCGTGAAATGAAGCATCCAAAGATTCTATTGACAACCTTGTGCAAATTACTTCTAGAATGCCACATCCTTTAGTACTGAATATCTCTCCACGAGAGATTTTTCATGGGGACCACCGTTGCACGGAAATCCTTTTCAATCTGGAATCAGTGAAACTACCTCGCGAAAAGTTCTCATTGAAATAAAGACGCTAGTAATTGTAAGCGTCCTCTTCTCTCTAAATTGTCACATATAATTTACTCTCTCATTATCTGTACAGAAAGCTCCACTGACGAATGCGTTGAGCTCGGTATTTCGAAAACTATCAGTCATCAGAGGTCCAGTAGCGCTTGGTAACGTCCCAAAGAGACGAAAAAGATGTAAACTTTCGGCTTACACCAGCTCCAAGCCAGTGGGGGACAATAGGGGGCAACCGAAGATAAGTTTTACTCTGCCAGATGTGATTTGTTAAGTTATGTTTTTAACGGATAACTTACTGAGATATCTAATAAAAGAACATTTCAATTACAATTGCAGAGACATGATCTGTCAATTGCACCTTATTTGTAACGTCCAAAAAGCAATCGCTTTTAACGAATTTACTAATTAATGAATTTATTATGCTTATAAAAATTGGGACGTTCCATTGTTTGTAGGATAACTTTTGAGTTCAATCTGGAATAAGACCCTAGTGACACATTCATGTCAGCAATATGAACTATTTATAAAATTAAATCTAAGTAGTTAAGAATCTGCATTCCAATATTATTAATATTATCACTTCGGTTTTCCAAATAAATTGCAGAAGAATTATCAGACCAAATACGATTTGTGTACATCAAATATGAATTCGAAGATTTAGTGGGACAATAAATTTTATAAATGTATATCAAATATCAAATTAAAACATTAATCCACATTATAGTTAGAAATCATGTGATGAAATACGACATTAGTAATTAAAAATTTCTTAATGACAACAAAAACTACAAGTGATATATGCAATTGTGCGTTATTTATTATTATTTTATAGTTATTTGATATGTAATTTTATATAGTTTGAGTGTTAATTATAATTATACTTATTTTATAATAATCTATCTAATTTTATATCATTCTTTATTCAAAACGACATGTATCGCTCGTAAACATTGAAACGATTTAAATTGTTTAACAATTTTAATATAAAATTAATATAGAAAACATTGACACCTTGTCTCATAAATCCTGTAGTCTCGTAATGTATGTATATAAATCAAATATAGAAATAGAACAGAAAAACTTAGAAGCAATTAACTTTAATACTCAAGATGCATATATATGTAACTGTAAATAGCTCGATCGGATTGATATAGTTAAACATTTTCGTAATATTATATTTTTAAAAGAAATTCATTGAAAACAATTTCAACTGAGATTATACTTATAAAATAACTATGTATATTCGTGAATGTCAGAAATTACATTCCATAAATAATTAATGATTTGATCAATATTTATTCTTAATTGTTCAACTGATTTATTTATGTTATTCGAAATACATATTTTATAAAAATTGGCGTTATATGCGCGTATGCATTAATATACAGAACATATAATAAATAACTATTATATTATCATAAAGTTATGTAACTTCATATATATGACATATATATATATATATATATAATTTAATTAGAATATTTCTACATGCCTATCTGTTTTGCTACATATTCTTGTATATATATGTGATATATTATTAAATATGTAATATTTATACACATGCTACTAATTTATTATACAAATAGTATCCTACAATATTGTAAAAATATATTATAATATAAAAACTCCCATATTTATATATTTTATACTTTTTCTATAATACTGGAATTTTCCGTATTCTAGTCATTTGTTTGATTGTATTTAATGAATTATTTAAATAAAATTGAACTTTATCAAATAAATGCATCTAAAAAAGCTAAAAATGAAGCGTTAAATGCTTATCACTAAATCTTGATTGCATTTAACAATTTATATGGAATTTCATGCTTGTATTATATTAAATTTTGTTTTTATCATCGTAGAAATTTTAAAACATAAAAAATAAGAAAACAGTTCTGCAGTAAAAATTGGTTTTATTACTTAAATGCACATATATTTTAGGACAAATGTATACGAATTTCATACATTTTAATATTTCACTAAGGATTTAGTTAATGCTCAAGCCCCGAAGGCAAAGTTCATCAAGCGAATCTTAAATTATTCGAAATTACAGTAAGTTAAATTTTGGATAATTATATGTATACAACTTTTAAAGACTGGATTAATCGATAAAAATTAGCGGTTTATAATACGATTTCATAACATAATAATTATGTAATTATACGTAATATATTCATGTATAAATATTATAATTACTATATTCTGCAGATATCCCAATACATGTGCAATATTACTATCTATATGTATGTATGTATACAGGTATAAACAATTTAATGAAATTGTCTTTATTAAATTATATTCTATCAAAAAGGCCCAATTTGCAGCAGGGAAGATGGAAGAAATATAATAATATTAAATTAATAATAATAATATTAATATTATTTCGTTTCTAGCAAAAGGGTAAAACTGTTAACATATAAATAAATACTTATTTACGTGTATTTCAAAGACTAAACATTTTTATGATAACAGCGAAAAACCATTTCATTATCTATGAAAAACTAATTTTATAGTATCCGTAACTTTTGAATTATTTACAAAATATATTATAAAATTGAATTTTATTATAATGAGAGAATTTTGTTAAAATTACATTCATTTGTTTTTTAAACACATACTTTTACCTGATATTATTATTATATTAATATTGAAATATTGCTTTAGATCAAGGTTCGGAAGTAATTATTCTAAGCAAAAAGTCATGCAAGAATTCTTTCTCTATATCGTGTTAAATTTCAGTTTACCTATATTTTTAATATTTGTTATAAAATACAATATGTGACCCTTTTCTCTTATTTGTAATTCATTGTAATATATGTGCTTTGTAATACATGTGCATTGTAATATGGTACAATGTGCTTAATATATGTGTGTAATATACAATATCATTATTTATAATATAACGAACTAGAGCGTTAGAGTAAATACCAGCGAAGAGGAAAGGGGTTGGTTCATTCCCCAGTTTGATCCAATTCAAATTATCTTGTCCCTGACTAACAATTGATTATGTCACTAAAGGCTCAATACTCACGCTGGCCCTCTGATAAGAAGTCACATGACCCAATAGATGAGGGGTAATGCCAGATGTGGTCTGACGGTTGGGATCTGGTCTGAGAGGTCAATTTTTTTGAATCCAGCCGAATTGTGATAGCGAAAGCTCCGGTTTACTACGGGTTCATGGTTGACTGTGGGTTCGACTCTCCGCCGTAAGGAGTGATGAGAAGAGATGCCTTGTTCCGTGGCAAATGCTGACGGATACTCCCTCAGCGGGAGTCGCGGGAGTCGCGGAATACGGTCATATCTTCAATCTTAGAGGGGAGGATGGGCGTACCACCAAAACACCAAAAATAGAAAATGTCATTTCTCACAGATTTAATAATTTGCAAAATGAATGGGGCCTAATGGTAATGATTTTTTTAAATTCCATATGCTAACAAATAATTCTAAAAATATAGTAACATTTTTCAAGCTCACTCTACTAGTTAGATATTCTGTTTGATATAGTAAAAGTAATTTTGTATAGTCCAAAATTTTTTACCTTATGGTGCATCGGTGCTGAAGTCAAAAATTGTTCATTTTCAGTGTTAAAATATCCTTAGTAAATATTCAGAGAACCTTTATCAATCTTTTAGAAGAAATTTTGGTAACTTTTAGCAAACTCGTAAGAAACTTTTGGAATCGTTTGAGAAATTTTTAACAAATTTTAAGTAAAGAATTTTTGGGAAAATTTTAAAAGTTTAACGAGTTTTTACAAATAGTTTAGGTGCGTTTTAGTAACATTTAGGAGCTTAGATAAATTGTATGGATCTTTTATCAAACAAGAAAAATATTAAAGCAAAAAGCAAGACAGACATCAATTAATAAGGATTAATTTTCGCGCACATGCTGTTCATATGCGAACATAATATATGTATAAATATTAAACCTGACATTCGTGCAGTTAAAATTTATCCAAAACATTTTTCACAATACTCAGGTTGGATTGATTAGCGTAAACTTTAAAATTCACATGTAGTTATAAATTTTAATTTCGCGTCATCTATACACCAACTTACCTATGCATTGCTATCGGGGGGGGGGAGGTAAATAAGCCTTGATCTAGATACGCACATTATAATTTTTCTGCTTATGAACATTGTCTATTTTACGAGTACTTATAATTGTCATACTATATTAATCTTAATTTATATTTTTTAAAACGTTATATTCCTAAGAATGTTATAAACAGATGCTCAAATCTACACATGGAAAATTGATTTTCATAATCATACATAGATGTGTTGACTTGAACTGTTTTCAATTATAACTTTAGGTTTAATAAAAATATCTATTGGAACGAACTCTTATTTGAACCAATTTATTGTTTAATACAAAAGACCTTCTTAGTTATAGTAGGTAGGTACCTAATTTAAATGTTACACCTGTTCATTTTAGATAAGTCTTTATCTGAAAATTGTATAAATATAATATATACGTAATTAATCAATCATAGCTTTTAGTTAATATACATGCAAACGAATAGTTGGATTTTACATTTACAGTTATACTATTGTACCTACAAACAAATATTTTCCCACAAATTTTAGAGCATATGTACAACAGCTTTAATACGTGCGCTATATATGTATAGTGAAATGGACCAATCAGAATCGAATAATAAATAATCTTCCATCCAACGAAATGTTTAGGTGAAACCAATACCTCGCATCTTCCAATTCACAGCACCTTGTTCTCATGTAATTATCTGTGAGATTTACTGATTATGTCTTGTAACCCAAACACAATAAGGAACACTGAACATTTAAATTATCTGTTTTGACATAACTCTAGATATATTAACCGTGTTCATCTTCGTTTGTTTCTTAGCTATTATTTTTATCATCATATTGATGCCTGTATCTGGATTTAATTATAAGGATTAAACACGGAAATAGGTTTTTATATCACAATCTTTCAGTTAAATTGAGGTAAGAAATTTGTGGCATTAATTTATTACTTTTATTGAATGACTTTTATTTATGCAATTTCTCAATTAAAATACATGTCTTACTTATAAGTATATTTGGTAGATGACATATACAGAAACTTATATCTTTACAATAATCAGTATAAATAAATGAGCACCTAACTTATTAGAAGGTAAATTATTATATTTGTTATTGTTTGTTATATTGTTATATTGTATTTTGTTTATAGATTAATATGAGGTTAGGAATTGTTTAATTTGTAGAAATCATTGTTTATTGTACCAGATTATATTTCCACATCTATATATTGAAAATTATATATGTAAACTGCTTAGAAATTCAGGCTATGTAGATAAAATGTATATATTGTTATCAATAGTTATTTTTTATATTTCTAATGTACCTATCTACCAAGTCTTGCTTTATTACATTTTCTCGTTATTTATTGTTTGTGCGGATATACTATTTTCGGTTATGTTTAAATATTATAAACATATTTATGATCTAACAAAGTTTTAAAAGAAAAAATTATAGTAATTTAAAGTACCTATATAGTTGAATTTATAAGTTTTCCCTTAATATTATTCTTTTCATAAAAAAATTGTGTGCGTAAGAAATTTCTTTAATATGCACAATACAATCTGTGTAACTTAAGTAGATTATGTAAATTAATACAAATAATTGAATTGTGATGTTGAAGTCTTTAATACTTGTTTGTTTCATAGATGAAGTAGTGGTATATTTGGAGTTCGTTAAATAAAATATAAGATGTAAGTTCGTTAAAAATACATTTAACAAAGTATCTGGGGAAGTATCTTATGAAATTCATTGAATTTATTAATGAAATCTGTTCTCTAATTAATTTTTATTTGTAGCTATCCATACGGTTTAATAGTTTTATTGTGTATGAATTAAATACATCTTATGGCTATTTTGTTTATGGCGCATGTCTTTAATATTGTAATTAATTTAAAATACAGTGCAACACTTATTAAGATTAATTGTATGGTATTACGTAACATACAATTACAGGAAATAGTATAAAAGTATTGTCTATTTAAAACAATTTTATTTGATGTTTATACACTATATTTAATTTGAGATTTTCTTTTTTGATTTGATACGACCAGTTTTATAAAATAAAATAAAATAAAATTGATCCAGTTTTTTTTATTCAACTTTGACATATTGTGGCATTCTACACTGTAATGACAAGAGTACAATTTTAAATTTAATACTAAAAATCCATTTATAGGTATCAAATTAGTAGACAATATTCTTTATCATGATGCATACACCCACAGACATATAAGTATGTCGATAATTTAATATAAGTCTTTCTTTCTAACTGTATTTCGTTTTTTATTGGATTTTTACAAAATAATTTTTTTGATAATTGATGGGCATGTTATGAATATTCATTATTTCCTTTAATTAGTACATGTAAGAATCCAGACCGCTTGCAAATATATTATTTTTTATAAAAATATATGCATTCCTGAAAATTGAATCAACTATAATAACTCAATGAATGACAACTTACTGATAAAGTAATTGCTATTTCCATAACTCTATATACTAATTTATATTCAGAACATTTATCGATTTAAATATATATCATCAGTATCGTCTTGAAGAAAAAAAAAATTTCTTATATACATAAAAATCTATTTTAAATAGATAAGTTTAAAGCCATTTGCACTGTAAATTTATAGGAACAGAAAATATTCTTACTAAAATCTAATATGTGTATCTGTATACTACATGGAATCAGATGATTTAAATTTTTAGACGATATGATCCAACATATATCCCCGTTCTCAAAGTATAAGAGGTAGGCTAGCAATATTGAGCTGCAACATTTTATCAAACCATACAAAATCTACACATTTTATCCTATTGTATATTTTGGCTAAGCCAGCTTGCGTAAGAGCCTTAGAAAATAGTTCATTGATTTCACTTAACACACCAAAGACCGAATGGTTAGCGAGTTTGTACCGTCGTTAGTTCAAGGTTATGTTCAGCTGATATGACTTATAGGGTCGAAACCGGTGCTTACTGCTTGTCCCTGTGTTAGTGGGGATGATTACAATATATGCAATATTTAACTTTATTTTATTGTCATGTGTATGACAATATTCAATAATATATATATTATATATATAATATTGATAATAGTTTATAAATGATATCTATAAAGTTTTAATACATACATTTAATGGCAGTTTTGTATAGCATATTTATAAACACGAGAAGCAAAATCCCTTTTTATAATGATAAGGGACAAATAGAATTCAAGGTATAAATGTTTTACTATATTTAGCTAAATATTTTCACAAAGCTTTAAAGGCCACAACTTTTACCGTAATACATTTTCGATATAATACGTGTACCAATTGGTAGAATTAATATTTCTAAAGGAAATATAAACACATCTGGTTATATTCCGTTAATTTTAATTTCCTGAAATTTGTTGTAATTTTAAATATGGTATATAAAAAATTTTTTATTAAATTCTTTTTGTACAAAATTACTCCCCCATATAGAAAAATGTCGTACTTTTAGACTTTCGATTGATGGCATTAAAATATTAATTTCTAATTTGTATTATATGGTATCCTAATTTTATTATGTTAAATATATCATTAAATAAATATCATTAAACAAATTGATAAGTAATGTAATAATAGATAATTTAAGAAAGCGATCTTAAGAAAAGTTTTAGGAAAAGTAAATTCATTGAAAAGAAATTGTGAATATATATGTAAATTGAACACTTAACGTTATAGTTAAAATAAAACCTCAATAATTATGAAAGTTTGTTGTGTTGAAGTTTTTCTACGTAGTCTAAAATCAAAAACTACAAAAAATTAACTAAAAATATAGTTATACAGACTTTTAATATACAAAACTACGAACATCTAATATCTATTATAAACTAGAGCCATTATAAGAAGTTTACAAAGTAATACACATTATAATATATTTAATAGAATACTATATAATAATTTATATAAATATTTACAATACATAATATACTGTAATCTTTAATAAGTATATTATAGTATATTAAAATTTTTATTGTGTTATTTGACAGTAAAAATATGTTATTACATATAAATATTTATTTTCAAGGCTACGTTTTAGTTTTTATATTATACAAAAAAGTATTTCAATTTAAAGTCTGCATTATTTTTTCATGTCTAGGTACTACAGGCCTAGTATACTAAGCCTATTTGTTTTATGTGACATTTAAGTATTAAGTATCTTTTAATTACTAATTGCGAGCCCAATATCCTACGTAACTACCTATAAAGGTAGAAATAAAAAATGAAAATATCAAATTACCGCATTTTGATTGTACTAAATATATCGGAGAAATCTATTTGTAATATAATAAAACTAAAGTTTAGTACTTAAGTATTATTATATGTATAAAATGCTTTCTTTATTCTCTATTTTCATACAATCTTTAGCAAAGAATATTTAGTATACAATGATTTATTTAAGTAAGCATCATTAAACAATGTATATATATACATATGAAACACTCACGACATAATGATCAGTTATGTACACACACACACGAGCATATGTTATATACTTTTGTTTTCACAACATATTTTTAAAGTTTGATAATATTGTTAATATGTTTTAATATTATAAGTTTTGGAAAGTATACATAGTAAACACATCTTATCTCGGTACGTACCTACATATGCGTACCTCTGTGCAGACTTGTCTACATAAACTGCTTGATTTGTGTCAGAGAAAACTATTACTTTAAAAAAGTGATTTCATTTACATCTAATTTTTCTTTTGACATTTGAGAGCTTATTATCAATTGTAATCTTGTATAAATACAACATTGTTCTCCCAAAAGCTGTATACAATTACCTATATGTATTATTTTTAGCTGCGATTTACACTGTTATCATAAACATAAAAATAAAAACAAGCTTTTTATAATTAAATGATATAAAACTATTAATAGTACAAAACGTATATTACGTTGAAAATTTAACAAAATTCATTATTTTTGAGTAGTCATATCGGTTTTTAAGTTTATTTAATTTTATTTAAGTTTATATGATTTTATTAATTATTTTTGAATCGTAAATTTATAACGTTTTTTTCACAAATATCTACAATAGTTACGTTAATATTAATAGATCAATTTCTTTTCTCTTTCTTCTGGGACTTCTACATGACTACATTATATATTTGGATCACCGTTAATAAAGACCAAAAGATAAACTTAGTATGTACACTTATTATAACAGATAATATATATTTTGCAATAAAATCGTATATATTTTAGGAGATATTTCAAGATGAGTATTGCAATAATCGATACGTTAAACATTTAGATCGATAGTTTTCCAACATCTTTTCTCGATATAGTTGTCGATATAGATCAATGTGCGCACAAATTATACTTTTAAATAATACATAATAGTTAAGTATATATATATTTTAAATTTGTGATCAGCAATTATAGCCGTGTTTGATTGATCATTGTTGTCATAGTTATTTGAATTTAGTTCTATTTATAATTTGATTATTTGTGAAATTTGTATAAATTTTGAAATTAATTCTGAAAAATCATATATCATATACCTTTTAAAATTAATATAATATTATGTTGATAAAAAAGATGTATATATTAAATTTCAAAATGTTAACATTTTCTCAATATTTGTAATTAATTTGCTTATATGTTAGTATTTCTAAAGTATTCTATCCATTTATTTATATTAAATTTATAGATATACATATACAATCAAGCTTTATTTACTTTTGCGCAATTAGATTGCATATATACATATATTTTTCTGTTACATTTTGCTTCGATGTTAATTTATTACCTTGATAATATGATATTAAATGTATTGTATAACTTGTACATGCTATACCTGTAATTACAGTTTATATAGATTATATTTTAAACATATATAGACAATTGTGATGAGGGAATTAAGAGATACAGGCTTATGGAAGTGTTAAATTATTATTTTATGCATACAAGTTTACTTTTCTGTTGACTAGTTAAAGAAAAATATTATATATGAATATGGAAATTATTTATTTAATATTTAATATTTATAATAATATAAAATATTTTAAATATACACACATATAAAAAAGTAATAAAATATGTTATGATCTTCCAGTTAAGGTACATATTTTTGGGAAATATGTAGAATTTTAATACTTACAA
Source organism: Invenusta paracnida (assembly GCA_036023295.1). Classification (NCBI taxonomy): domain Eukaryota; kingdom Metazoa; phylum Platyhelminthes; order Proseriata; family Coelogynoporidae; genus Invenusta; species Invenusta paracnida. The sequence goes on along the minus strand of JAYRBW010066362.1, from coordinate 19,616 downwards.
TTTCATGCAGAACCATTCCCACTTAGTGTAGTTTATTAATTGAAATATTAATTTCTAGCATACCTACCTATTCCAATTTATCAGTTCAGCGAACATGGATTCTTCTCGATAATGTATATTAATCTAAATGATAAACTATCTTAGCTTCATATTATAACTTTATTTTTGAAGTTGCACCAGCGTCAGAAAAATAGTTCAGAACAAATGTCAGGGACTGTATATACATATAAATATATATAAATATACAAATATACTAGTGTATATTAAAATATATCACTGAAGTTTCGCTCATCATAAAGATATAGAAAGACTATCCGATACGATCTGCAAATAACAAATTTGGGGCCTTTAATCGGCAACTATTAAAAAAATTAAATAGCCCACCTTTTTATGCATTCATTCAGTACCTATTACTAGTATTTTTGCCTACAGCTTGTCTGTATCCTACGAATTTCTATTCCGATTTATATATCTTCAAGAATTAGCAAGTATAATAAAAGCAGTCTAAAAACACTAAAGATTCACAATATATATGGAATATTATTCTTGTATATACCTTTCCAGATGCATAAACCTATACGATTCTCATTTACGAAAATTTCTTGTGAAAATGTCAAATCTTAAATCTTACAAATTAAAAGGGATTTGCGCCATTCAAATTTTCTAGTGTTGCTTTCCATTCCTGATATATGCCATGAAAGACGTGCTGTGGTCTAATTCAAATTATATTGCAAGCTTTATGTATCTTGCGAAGGCACTGCCTATATAGAATAGATACACACCTCGTTTATTGTAATATGAATACCTAGGTATAATATATGCTATTTAATTTGAGAGATAGACTTTCCACGGTTAATAGGTATTGACAGATGTTGATAAATAGAAAATAGTTGTAGATATAGTGAAATTTAGTCATGATTTATAAAGTGATTTAATACAAACGTGTAGGTATGTATATAAGATGATGTCCATGTCTAGAGAGTTAGTGCACTGAGTACAACCGGTTAATATTGTCCATACAAATACTGATAAGCATTGTAAAGAATATTGTTCTTGTACAATGAAAATAATAAATATACGAGTAGTTACATATATCATAACATTTAGTTTTCTAATAAGTGGTTATACATATGTATATTGTTAAAAAATGGCATAACTGGAAAGTGAACATTTATAAAGACACACTACGCGAATCTTTTTTCTTACTGTGTCTGAAAAAATACTCCTGCTTTACTGTTTGTTTGTAGGTTTACAGAGTATAATATAATTATACAATAATAATACTTCATTATTTTTTAATTAATAATAGAAAATGTGATATGTCATTTAATATTTTCTGATTAATAGCCTTTTGAGAGATAAGTGACATTATTCTTATTTTTATTATTCTTTTTCTTTAATGAACGCTTCCCCTTATGCTCATAGTCATGTTATATATACCCAGTTCATAGATGGTACATAATAAATATAATAATTTACTGTTTTAATGTTTTTGTTATTTTTAACAAAATGTAATTTATGTTTTCAATGTTATATCTTTCATTATTACTTTTTAAACTAAGTATGGCTAATCTATGAATAAATTATTGCTTCATATACAAAGATAAACCAAACAATTCCCATGAATTGCGATAATTCAATTAGCCTTTAAGTTACATTAATAAAATTCTTAAAACTACTTCAGGCAATTAAACACATTCAGGCATTTTAATGATACATTCAGAAGTTTTAATGTAAAATTTTTATATAACTAATTAGATACATGAATATTCAGTAATCAACAAATCATTACTGTCAGATTTTTCTATATAGAGAATGGATCACGTGTGAAATGTGTTCAATCATGGGAAAGTCTGTGAAGATGACAATAACCAATATTTGGGAGTTTAAATAAATGATATGATTTACGATTTATTCAATAATGTGTATATTTATAATATTATGGTAAGACAATCAAGTGTTTTGTAATATTTACTATAACTTTTTATTAAGATTTATGCCAAATATATATATTTGTTATTAGTTTAAACAAAATTAAAATTAAAATTAAAATGTTACTCTTACTGGAAATCTTAATAAATGGAGCAATAATTACATATGGGTGTATACACTTTTAAACTAAATTGTACTGTCTACTTTGGAATTCTAAAAAGTTTTGCATTGTTGCATCTTCAGGTAAATTAACACAACTGTGTCAAGAATCGAGAAATTCCGACTATTGATTCGTCCAAATAAAGAAAAGGATGTTTCTACAAGGGTACATCCTGTTGATGTGCAATGTTCTCATCACAATAATAAAAGGTAACAAGAAATATTATTGTGTCTATATTTACATTTTTATTTGTTTAATTCATAAATATATAGGATTAGCTAATTTAAAACTGCTGTATTAAAATTTGAAATGTCTTATTTAGAATGTATAATAACTCAATAAATATATCATAATTACTAAAATTATATCAGAATTTGATTTCAACAACTATATTATTATCTAAATGAAATATTTTGCACAGATATTGGTTATATTTACATATTTTAGACACGGATATATTCTTTAAAAGATTAAATGGGCTAAATTTTTAGACATTCCAAAAACCCACGTTCATGCATAATTTTGTGAGACTTGTTATCTACAATATCCAAGAAATAGTTTCACATCTATACAGTAAGGTTATCAGACAACATGTAGTGGATACATTTATCTAATTTATCTACCAATATTATTATGTATTAATTCTTTATCATTGTAAATATGAATCGTATTCTAACTATTTTCTAAAAGGTTAAACTGCCCTTTTTTTGCAAAATATAGCTATATAGTTTTGATATTTGTTTGTGTATACAAACTTGTTTATGTAAAAGAAAAGAAGGAACACTTGCTTCTCGAACGGCTTATAATCAATGAGCAAACAAGCGAACTGAAAACAACAGAAAATAATATTGTTGAAGAACGTATAGTGTTGAACTTAATATTTATGGATGTAGATTTTTATAAAGTTTAAACAATTTAAACAATATTGCAAGACAGGAAAAAAACTCATAAATGTATTATGAACAGTTTTATTACCCTTTTTTATATTTAACTATTTATATTAGTACTATTATATAACATGTATGTTTTGAGATATTAGAAATTTTAGTAAATAGAAGTTATTATTATGCTGTTCCTTATTTGAAAGCTACTTAAAAGTATATAAATAGTATTTATTTATTCATTTTTCTAATGAGTAATGCCAATTGAATTTATTATGTTGTTCTTTAAAATGTCAAATACTATTTAAGAGCTTCTTTTTTTATAACAGTTTTACTTAAAACGATATACATAGTATATACAATTATTCAACGACATTTGTTGGATGGATAAAGCACGTCTATTTGTTTCTAGGTATATTTTCCAAAATTAACCAGTCAGTCATGTTTGCTGTGGTTTCTGTGATAGATAATAATTATATTAGCTCCAGGTATAATTTACGGCTGTCTTCAAGGTGACTTTCTCATTATATTTATACATAGGTATGCATTTGCCATACAATATTAAATAATATGATGTGTGAGTTTATATGCATAACTTGTCAATTTTGTTGAATTAACACGCACACATCTGTTGTATAAACATGTGAAGCGTTCTGAAAAGATAATAATATTACGACACTAAATGAATATGAATATATACACAAAATATGAGTAATACCTTTGTTTGTGCTTGCAAAACACGTGTTATAATGTGGATTTTATATATATACATACATATTACTTTTTTGGTTTATTTGTTATGCATACCGGGTTTATAAATAACAAATACATATATACAAACACATAATATGTTTGACTATATATTTTGTAGTGTATATTAACCTTTCGAGTTCTTTATTAGAGTTGCTAATAACGGAAACTATTTATATTTCATAATTTAACTATTATCATGTCTAAGACGTCATTCCTTCTCTCTGTTTGTCTATATACCTACATACATATGTATTACTCGTATATATATTGATATATGAATGCATATAAATCTTGACAACTACTAGATCATAATATACAGGAACAATCTGACTAATTAAAACATTGATCAAGCAGGACTATACCTATTGCACACATTCACATTACTAAAAGTAATTGATTATTCTATTGATTGGAGATGTACAAAGACGCAAATTAAAAATTGTTCTGACTTCTTTCACCAATGCGTATATATATGTATATATGGGCATTGTAAGTAATGAGATATGTCATACCCGGTCAAATAATATATATATATACTCGTATGTATACTCGTATCATAAGTGTCGATCATTTGTCACCACACTCTGAAGAAAAGATTGTAGAGATAGTTTTTTTGGAAAAGTAAACATTGACTTTCACATTTACTTTTGGGTTTTGTTAAGTGTTGCGAGAAGGAGAGTATTGCAATTGAGAAATGTTATAATGAAATTATTGAAAGTGTATTTTCTTTCAGGGGTTATAAAAGTTAATTCTTGATTAAACAATATTCAATAACAGACTTTAACCTACAAAATTATGATTCCTTTTGAATGTATATTAAATTTAAAATAGAATGCAAAAATAATTTCAGTCACTATTCACTTCATATTCTCTTCACTATTCACTTCATCAATCACTACTTAAAACTAGTCTAAACATATTGTAACGGTTTTAAAAAACCATTTAATAAATTATTTTGTAATATTTTCACAAACTCCTCATTATTTAAATTTCTAAATACTTTTGTATATTGGGAGAATACATATACATATATAAGGTGTATTGATACATAATATAATCGATCCCTTGTCATATAAAAATAACTATGAGTAAATAGTTTTTTATTTAAGTATTACACAAATCAATTTGTATCATTCCTTTTTACCCATTTTATAAAAATATCTTTAAAAGAGATAACAAATTTTATAATTGTTCGTCATTTATCTTATTGGTCATAATTAGACATATTATTTAATTTAACAATTAATTAATTCTAGATATTTCAAATCTTATTCTTGTTTTATTTTATATAATTTAACACTTTTTTAGTTATAACATTTGTTTAATAATCTCATTATACATCAACTAATAGTGCAAAAATTAATAAACAACTCAATTATAGCATATTTAATAAGCTTTATTACACGCCTAATAAGTCTTATAATTATAAACAGCATTATTTTATGGAACCAATGAAATAATGAACACTTATTTGTGTTGTGTTAATTATTTTCCCTGGCTCCAAAATTCGTATTTAATAAAATCCAGTCTTATAAGTTGAAGAATGACAAATATTTTAGAGGGATATCAAAATAAAACAGAACTTACAGCAAGGATGAAACATATACATCTAACTTTGTAATATGAAAAGGAAGTAAACTTAAATCGACTACAAGATTATTTCCGAACATAAAATCAAAGATCAAACCCATACCGAATAAGCTTCCATACAAATTCAGAATTTTAATTGGAGGCTGGCAAGATATGCCATCCGACAATAAAAATAAATATAAAACAAAACAAATTCTTAGAGATGGATTTGTGCTCCAGCTTGGTTTACCCCGGGGAGCACTATCTATGCGGAAAGAACAAATATTACCGATGGATCGTTTAATTTGTGTGCAATTTGGGAGAGAATCCATAGAGCATACATAAACTGCTATCCTACAAAAAGAGCAGCACCATCGTGATCAAGTTTAACAGGGTTCTCGGAATTCTTATTCTTCTAGCTACCCTGCACAATCTTTCTGGAGAAAAGCAAAAAAAAGAAGAGAATAAAATAATAGCTTCCAAACACTTGCTTCACTCAGTTTTTGGAATTGGTGCTCTGATCCAACAGTATGGGCTCTTCCAATTCTTCTTAAGCTATCTTTATGTAGATATATGTATTGGAGACGCAATATCATAAACTGGGTATTGCACAGGGAACTAATTATATTACTGCGATCGGACGTCGTTTTTCATTTGTAGAGCAATATTATAGATATAAGTGGCTATGAGCCATACACTGTACCCCTTTCAAATTCTATGAATATATACCAGTGCAATACAATCTTTTTGGTTTGTTTTCAAATGTCAGAAAAGGAGAACAAAATGAGTTGTGGAAGAAGTTTCCCCTCTAAGAAAGTTTTAGACTTGAGTGTTATCCTCTTTTCCATGTAGACAAATAAAAAGATCATGGATATTTATGATTTTTTAACGAAAATAAAAATATATCATCATAACTAGGTATAGGAATATTTTAAAATAAGATTGATCCCATACAATTTTTTTTATATTAGTGGATTATAGTTAAACGAGATGTTTCAAATAAATGTGCTTTTTTGGTTTATATCAATGATATTAATAAAATAGAGTAGAGACTTGGAGTAGGATGACGGGAGGAAGGGAGGCACCATGTTGCACAAGGAAAACGGGGATCTATAGCAATGAAGTTTATTGTCCTTTGTACATATTCGGAGATTATGGAAAACCAAAATAATGCAAAACAACAGGAAATTCGTGCATTGCTGCCAACGAAATTTATTATTTATCTGACGTGACATACTAATTTGGAATATAGAATTCTGATGAATCAATGAATACAGATATACGCTAAATTGACTTTCCCTACGCGTAAACTTTATAGTATCAGTTTTTTATGCCCCATAAATGGCATATATGTCTATGTATAGGTCAAAATTGCTTAAGTGATAAGAATATACAGTGGTGTTTACGATAGTAGATTGAATTATTTATACGGCAAGTATTACCTCACTTGTTAGTTGGAACAAAATCTTACAATTCACTGTATCAAGATTTGTTAGACATCTTTGTATAATGAATTTAATCTGATAGGTCACTATTGAATTCTATTGAATTCTATTTAATAATGCAATGTAGAAAAGTATTATTTTATAATGATTCAAAGCACTACTAAGAAAAACTATTTTAACATACTATTTTAAGTTTCAAACGTAATAATTCCTAGTATATATTATATAATTTTAATATAAATTATCTCATTGAAAATATATTTATGCCCATATATAATATACAGCTACATATAATCAAATGCATTTTTTAGAGCAGCAAAGTATTAATAATACTTAAAAATTCTAAAATGAATAGAAAATGTTTAATGAAAAATACCGATAAAATCTAAATGGAAATGTCAATATTTGTATGATTACTGGATGCATTAATAATAATTAAACTAATTTCAAAAGTAATTTACAATTTACTAAGATGGGAACAATGTTTAATATTGATTCATCGATATAAATACTTACTTAAGATTGAGTTGTTTATTTATACAATACTTTACAATATATGTATAAAGATATTCGCAGTTAATGCCTCCAATCCCTTAAAAAAAAAATTATTTTACATTCTCCACAACTTCTTCTTAAACAACAGTAAGCTCGCAGGGCTACAACAATCCAGTAGCAATCCAGGGTCCCATCAGCACGAGTGTGCGTCTGGGTCAAGACGTCCGTCTGGCATGCCGAATACGATCCAGTGAGAACATTCAGGTCCAGTGGATGAAAGACGGCTTCGGTTACCTCAATGAGAGTCTCCATGAGACCTTTGCTGGCCGCTATACCATGCCTGGACCTTCTTCCGAAGGTATTCTATATATTAGGAGCCCTTTGGGGATAATCTTACATCTTTATTGGCGGCATTTTTCCGACTATAATAAAGGAAGACAAAGTCTATCTGTATAGTTTCCAAAAATACAACTAGACTTGAATCTCTAAAAGAATGTATGGTTTCATAACTATAATAATAACTAATAGATTCTAGAATAGTTGATACATTTCTCAATAATTTTATTTGTTACAATAATGTATTTAATAAGGTGAGATTTTTAAAATAAAAACTTACAATATTATTAGTGTTGCGAGTGATATATTAACAAGTAAGTGATAATATTCAATATTTACATTATTAATTGAAAGCATCATTTGTTCGTGATACGGAAGTTTTATTACGTCATATTTATGTATTATCTATGTAAGGCAGACTTAGCTTCAGTAAAATATTTCAGATTTCATTATTACTCATATAATTTATTATATATATTCTAGTTTTAGAATATTTGTGCTAATATTAATTTAAATATAGAATTGTAAACCAAGTTTGTTATAATTATACTGTTCCTTCATTCTCAAATTATGAAATAATAAGTCTACTCATAATATTTTTGTAATTTTTAAAATTATATTTAAACTCTTTTTTCTTGGAATGTCGAAGTAGGAACATTTTAATACACACAACAAAAAATAAATGACATTTCCATATGTCTATATTTATTTACATTGATATAAATACGAGTAAATTATTATTTAGATAATGAGTAAAGATTAATTAATTTTTTTATTTTAAAAGTCCTTTAAAAGTTTATAAGTTGTAATATAAATATGACATAATTTCCCTCCAAAAAACAATATTATTAGTTACGTATAAATTAATATATAGCCACAAGAAAAACTCTTCCTTTTTCCTCGCAATTAACGGCATTTGTACTTGCATATACTTCAATCGATAATACATCTATTAAAAAAGAGCTAGAACAGCGTATTTATCATTTTACTATAAACAAATGTAGTTGCCTACTCAACTCCCATAGCGGTACACCAGAGAATAAGAATTGTGTGTAAACCACTTTATTAACTATACATTTATTATGACCCTTAATTTCCTAATGAGTTGAATAATTAATCTTACTTATATAGCTAATAATATTGAATTTAAGTATGCTTATGTGGAATTATCTCTTGATCGATTTACATAATATGTACTTAAGTATACATAATAGTTCATAAGAGTATAAATGTTTCGCTTAAAATAACTATTGTTCCACTGAAATTGTATTAGAAATAAATAATTAATCAGTCCTCTGTGTAAGGTAAATTTTTTATCAATAAAATATTAGTTGTTTAACAAAAAATAACAATTAATAACGAAGAGTAATATATTTCATTGATTAATTACTACTTTATAAAATGTGTGGCTATATTTCTAGATTCAGATAAAAATTAAAAAATTGCCACCGTTACAAATAGTTATATTGTAAAACATATCTAGAGAATTCCATAACTATTTGAAGCTAAGCGGTATGTTGTTTTACAACTGTACCAATTTTAACTTTAAAGAATGTGTCAAAACATTTTAATTAAAATGTAAATACGTCATTACGTGTTAACTGGTATTATGTGTGCACTTATTTTTATGTGTAATTTTTTCTATCATTTGTTATAAATTTTAATACCATTAAAATCTATATTGACAAATCAAAATAAGCACTCTTTATTCGGTTGTTTTTATTAGATTATGTATTAAAAAAGATCCCAGAACGAAGCCTCTGTAAAGTATATAGAAGTATTTGTATAGCGTTGAGATTATTTTATGTTGGGACATTGGGTGTATATTAATCTTTACCTTATTATGAGCTAATCGTGTAGGTTAGTAAGCTTATTTGAACAACAATAATGGTATATTATAATTTTTCAAAGGATATATTATCTGAATTTTCAAGTTTGTTCTGGATAACTCAGCGTTACAGTCAATACAAACATATTTTATTGCGTACTTTTTCGTTTAAGTAATCTTTGTCTATACAGATTTAATGAAGTTTGTTCAACTGGCCAAGATAATCTTCTTTTAGCTCGTGCACTTGTTTCTAGATAGGATATATGTATAAGTTATATATTCGCTTAGTTTAAACAAAAAGTTCTAGCTTGTAAAGGGACATATGCGATTAGATGTATATACAATATCATTTGAAAGTTATGAAATCAGAGTTCTATTTTAAGTTGAAAAGAAAGGAACGAGTTCACAAGGAATAGTCTGTAAAACCAAGGAAGAAATTGATATGGTTACTATTGTATCGAAACTATAGATATTTTTTAAATTGACACGGAAAAGTCGATTACATTTGGAAATCACTGGGTGAAAGGGGTGGGACAGGGGTGGGAGAGAGGGCTTTTTCTCTTACGGATCTCGAGTGGCTTAATGTCCTTCAGAAATCTGCGAGTTCAGTAGTTGGGGCTAAAACTTCCGACTATATGTATATGCAGTTTTATAAGTAAGTGAACTGGCTGTTTCTGATCTGAAGAACTTGTGAGGAGCAAGACACATCCTGACACCGGGTGCACCTATTCGTTCATTCTAAGGGTTGATCCGGGACTCAAGTCATTTATATACAACGCGAATATATATATATATATATATATGCGTATAGATTTAGATGCAATATATAGTGAGATATATTTCTTATAAAGATACATAGTAACTTGCTCAAAAACACAGCAAAGAATTAGAAAAGATTTTTCGATCAAAGGAATAGGCGTTGAGATCAGTATACGTGTATATGTTTGATCTAGACTTGCACACGTATGTGATCTAAAACTCTAATACTCGCATTTTCAATTTCAAAGGTGTGGTAAATACCTTGCTAGAATTAATTTGAGATAATTAACATTCACTTTTTTCATATACAGTAAATATACAGACAAAATATAGTGGAACATTTTATCTTAAATTGACATCTATATAATCGAAATGCTTAAATTAAGAGTTTCATATGAAAATATATCTTCACATATTTATCAAAACATGTAATAATAGTATTTTTTAAATTTTAGATATATTAATTCTTGCGCACTTATTTTCATTTGTACATATTTTGCTAGAATGATTGATCGTATTTTATGTATTATTAAAATTATGTCCAATTAGTAACGTTTATAAAAAAGCAATGACAATTAATACGCTTACTACGAGCCTATTTATTTTCTTTAGATCGTCTGGAGAGATAAGTTCAAACACATTGAAGGAATAATGTATACATACATATAAAATTTATAGAAAATATTTAAAATCATATGTGTTTAAATTAAAACAATGTTTGAACTTTACAATGAACCTGTAGTTATTTCAAAAGAAATGTTTGATTACTTTGCATAAATTCACTTTTATAACCTTTCTTACTTAAAATTATATTTTTGTTCAAGTTAAATATGAAAAGCACTATTAGATCAAATATTTTCTATGCAAAATTCGAGATTAAATTACAAAGTGTTATATTTTGAGCGGTTATTGTTTCCTTCATTTTATTTTTTATCTGTGTTATCTAAACATTATTACTATGTTTAAGTTTATTTAATGTTTTAAAATTATTTTATCTTAAAAAGTTTTATTTTGAATTGTTGCTTTTGAGAATATCTTAAAGTCTCATTATTTATTGAATTAACAACATTATTTTAAGCCTGACCATATTTTGCTTATACCTCTTTTAATATATCTCATTATATACATATACACATATATAGTATATCATTTAGATGTGTTTAATATATGTATTTTATTTTGCAAATTACTTGCATATGAAGGGTTAAGACATACTTTACATGGATGAAGCTTATTAATTACTTACGTAATATACTGATCAAATGAGTGTACATCATACATATGCAGGTATATCTATCTTTAATTTTTCAAGTCACTAATTACTCCTCTGAGTAACATTGACACTAATTATAATGGACTTGTAGCTGCTGATAGGTTTGATTTAAAAAATATGCCTTTTTTCTTTGCTCGTTTTATTTTTACATTACAAGGTTTAGTACACACGGTACAATCTAAATTCCCCGATTAATATATTTTTATTGCCTTTATTAAATTTAATTACTGCTGTTGTTTAAATGAATTATTTAAAAAGGTAACAAACTTTCCTAAATTTGACATTTTTATACCGTTTTAGTGCTTCTTGCTTTCCATATTTTATGTTCAATGTTAACTATACACTCAATTTGTGCTAAACAGGGAACTTCGACCTGCGGATAATGAACGCGATCCTGGAGGACGATGGAACTTACGGATGCACTGTCCACGTTAAGTCAAGTGGCATGGGCCCCCGGGGGTCCGCTAGCGAACTTGCCAAGCTCAATGTGGTCGGTGAGTGTCTTTGTTGCCAAGAATGTCTTTAGAGTTTCCAGTGCACACCTCTACGCATTAAGAATTTGAGAAGTTGCGACATAGATACTTATTCTGATTGAATTATTTTTACGGTATCAATCATTAATCAAAGATAGAGCTACATTACAAATTATGGGAGTCAATAACAAAATTGGAAATAATAAATATTTAAATACTTATTAATTTTAAAACCTGAATGCATGCTTGTTTGATGACTTTTGAGAAGGGCCTTTTGATAAAGGCCTCATTTCTATAATATTTCTTTTATAAAGATGACGATATGTCACACACTCCAAATGTTAGTATTATATACCAGTATTAAACAAACAATACACACAAATCTGATTTACTAAACGAGCCCCAATAATATTCATATATCACGTCGCGTTGAAGCTGTGGAAAGATAAACTGCGGAGAAATGTTTTATAATTCGAAATGTAGAGGATTTTCATACAATGTTATTACGGGGAGAGCTGGAAAATGCGTTGTTTTGACTTGTTTGGGTCTCATCAGTAGCACACACCCCTCATAATGCTGTACTATTGAATAAGGCGGTATGCTGCTGTTGTATACATATGTATATATTACAGCATTACGAGGGGTGTGGTCCACTAATGTGAACCAAACAAGTCGAAAAAGCACATTGTCCAGCGCTCCCCGTACGCTAATAAAATACATTAGTAGTATGAAGTTACCAATTTCAATTTCTATATCTCTTAATTATACTAAAAATACAATACTTAAAAAGTATAGCTTAAATGTGCTTATATTTGTGAACGAACTAGGCACAAATGAGTATGTGTAAATATTGAAACATACTTCAATAAAGATGGTCTATATATGGATTACCTTTAATCATATATAAAGTGATTATTGAATTTTTGTAACATATCGTATACATGGATTAATTTCTTTAGTCATCATACGATGAAATAGCTGTGAATTTTATTTGACATTTTTTATAATAGATTTGAATGTTTATTCCAATTTATAAAAATAATCTGAACTGAATTTTTAACATTTTTATGAATTTCCTTAAACTTCCGTTTAGCTTGATTTATGACCTTAAACGGTTGATACATAAAATTACAGTTTTAATACAGGCATTTCATTCATTTGATATACTACTTTGTATATATTATTAATAATTATTGCTAACTGATAATAAACAGCACAACGATGAATAGAAATATTTAGTGTTATTTAAAACACACATAAAAGTCACGAACTAAGATTTACAATGAAATTGAAATTTATATTAGGAATGTTTAGCTTGCATTTGTTAAGGATTTTTAAAATGATTTATGTTTCTTATATATAGCAAATTGTCTTGTGAACTTATAGAAACTAGTGTTGTTTTGTGGACTTATAGAACCATTTGGTTTTATTTATTTTCGAAAGTGTTTAGTCATATACAACGGAAACAACATTTGGTAAAATATAAATTGGTTTACAATTTTTGAGACCTACATAAATAGTTAACGTGCCCGAGATATTTTTGAAAGTTTTAGTCATATACAACGGAAACAACATTTGGTCAAAAATAAATTCGTTTACAATTTTCGAGACCTTATAAATAGGCGGTTAACGTGCCCGAAATTACGGTTGGCAAAGCATCATTTCCTAAAAGAACTCCCTTAACTCCTACTTAACTGATCATATTTATATTATGATGCAGTGTTCGACGCACTTGTATGTATATTTCATAGATTATAGTAATATTGAAGCACTGGTGTATACACTCAAGTAATACATGTACCTAATGTGTATACATTTGTACACTTAACTAAGCTGAAAATTCGAGCAAGCTGTGATTTTCAGAGACAGGCTTCGTATTTTTATATTTATAGGTATAATCGAGCAGACAGGTGAGACCATGCAATATGAGAGGATGGAGAGATTTGGGCCAAAACAATATTTTGAAGTAATTCATGTGAAGGAAGTGACAGATTGAGGATCTCCAGAAAATATTATTCGTCTTTCCACACAGTGTGCTATGTTCCAACTAAAACGTACACAGTATGAGGAAAGCGCTTTTCTCCGCAACTATTCCCTCCAGAGAAATAGTGGAGCCTGAATGCCAACGCGGGAAATGGGACTATTTATATATCTTCTTCGAGTAGTACGTGAATGTGCTGCACCAAATTGTAGTGGGGGCGGGGAAGGGTAGTTGGTCTTCGGCTGCGTTATTCTGGACTAGCCCGATCTCCCCATTTCCTAGTTTACCTTGAATATTTCCCGGTCCATCGATACTCTCTTCTTATATTTACACTTGGAATAAACTTTCGAGTTTTTTTCTCCAGCTGTTTTGCGAGAGTGAGCGCTATAACATGAGTGTGAGATATAATGGAAATAGTTGCAGAAAAGAAGAGAGCGATTAATAGTTGGATGTGCATTTTAGTGGAGTGTCGTCGTTTATCTATCTTATAGAGTACGTAGACTTCTTACGAGTGAACAGGAAAATGTAGCAAGTGAGGTACGTCAACCTGCTGTTGCGAAATAGATATTAGCGAATTGATATATTATTATAGTATACCAAGTCTGCAGTTATAACATAAATTCACTACTACTCCCAAAGTCAAGGCAAAAAAGAGATAATCGCGACATTTCTGTCATTCTGATTTTAAACACTGCTGTCTTGGAAATCGGTAAACATTGTAGCTGCCTTGGCGATGCCACTGAGATACTAAATTAGTAGACACCCTGTTATGGAGCTAATGTAAGTAAAGTAAGGGGTTTGTATTCTCCCTCCGACCTTCAATATTGAGTTAGGCTTGCGAACATGTACACAAATTGGGTATTCACTCCAACCTACTGTTTTTGATACATGCTTGAAGATAACATATGTTTCTAAAAGTGGATTTGAAATCTTTATGTACATATTTTATTATTCAATTGCCCTTCTAAATGAATTTTACTTTTATCATTTTAAGTGTATTCGTAATATAAAAATAAAAGCAAATAATTAGTAAAATAGTAAGAAATAAAATGCTTTGCGAAAGCAGGAAAGGATAAAACTGGTCTCTTTTTACTGCTTATAGTTTAGATGGTACATAATATGTGAAAACAACGCGTTCTTATTTACTATTAGTCATATATTATATGATAGAAACATTCGTTTGTATAGATTTATGCTAGTTAATTTAATCATGAATAATATATAAGATTTTTAATTAAAAAATATAAAATGTTCTCAGAAATATGTACTAAATGTTTATTTTATTTTTATTTTAATATGCATGTTGTTATAAATTTTATCTAAGTATTCAAATATTTAAAATTCAAATGGTTACGAATTATATAATAATTCAGGCAAACAGGTTAAAACTTAAAGTTAATTCTATTTTAATATTTTAAAATGACGATCAATTTTGCAGCAATTTTTTTAAATAAAATGATTACACTAATAAAATAGTTTGACTATCTGTTTATTTTTATGAATGACATTTTTTCTTAAAATGTTTTATTTTTATTTTGTTAACAAACTATTGCGGATCACTTCCTTCAATTATGGAAGGAAAATTCAAACTAAAATTTATTTTAATGCATGACTGGTAGGATATAATATTTTGCGGTTATAAAAGAACTGTTTATGTCTGATTTAATGTGAATTTAAGGCATTCAAATTATTTGATATATTTTAAAAATTTTATACGAAATTATTTTTTCGTTTTCCTGTTTGCTGGAGATAACTTCAGCCAATTTAAGAAGCTTTAAAATCAATTATTATTATTTTAAGTCGGTATAGATAAATATACTTAAACTTTTTCATTATTTTTAAAATGGATAAAAGTGCGTATACTGGTAAATTCACACAATTTAAAGATTATAACTTAGACGCTTATTAAAAATATGAATACCTTTGATAAGTTTATTTTAGAGAAGTATTCTATGCTGTTATATCAGTAAAAGCATTTATATATTAATAAATATGGATAATTTAATTAAAGAATAATTGAAATATTGATGACATAGAAATTAACGATCATGTTTAAAGAGAAATATTAAAATTAATTTGGTATCTTATTTTTTATTTTTCATAATATTAGTAATTAAAAAAAAATTAATCCCTTTGTTAGGGCTTCATTTTTTTAAATTAATTATATGAAAACATTTCATTTTCTATGTAATTTTTCGTTATCATAACTTTTGTCATTGCTTATTTTTTTACTCTCATTCTGTCTTATACGTTCTGTTTTCCAAAATGTGCCGTATTTATAATTAAATTGTTACTAATTTTCAAAACAAACATATCCATTTTGGTAGGACTTGGTTTACTTTTTTTTCATTGTAGCCTTTTTATATTTTGTTAACCATATTTTATAGTTTGTACTTCGCAGTTATATATATATGTTATTCTTCCTAAATGTATCTCATATTTCAAATATTTTCCTATATTATATTATACTTTAACAAATTTCAGCAGCGTTCTTTCTATTCCAGACTTATTAAAAAAAACATGAATTACTTATTTTTATTTGTAGCAACCTACCAACCTTCCTCCCCATTCTCTCCTCCCCTTCCAGTGCCCCCAGTTGACATCCGCATCGACCACTACGGCCCGACCGGTGGCCCCCAGCCCGAGACAGAGGTCTGGGGTTCTGAGGGCGAGCTCGTCTCCATCTACTGCTCTGTAGAGGCTGCCCGACCAGAGGCACACCTCTCCTGGTTCCTCGATGGTCGAGAGGTGAGCGAGGAGGCACCTCGACTTGAGGCCAAGGTGGATGGCTACACCAAGCCCACTCTCAAGAATACTCATCTGTGAGCAACACTATCTTCTCTTTCAAACAATTAACAATGATTAAATATTGATTGGTGCACTTTGTTTTCATGTGTGTTATATGATAATGGTATTCATTAAAAAAATTATATTTATTGTATTTAACTTTTTTTGCTTAATTGTTCCCAATCAAGCTTGTTACATTCTTCTTTTACATTGCTGATTCTCAATAGTAAGTTTTTAATTGATTTCAATCATTTTATTTTTTTAAATAATCGTTCATAAATCTTACACTAAATGACATATTCATTTACATATATTTCTAAAATCGTTGTAATCATTATATTATCAAATTTAATTTTTATCCCTATTTTATTTGGTCCTCCGTTTTCAAAACACACTAACATTTAATAATCATATCACACGCAAATAATGGCTAAATTTGTGATAATCACACAGACGTACTATAACATATATTTTTAAATAAAAACGCAATAAAGAATAATACAATAACAATATTACCAAGATAAAAACTGAAAACGCTATTTGTATTGTAGACAATAAATTCGAAATATTGATTTATCTTCTGTATTATGATATTATTAAAAATCGTGATTCTGTATTTAGATGTATGCAATTAATTATGTATTAATACATTGATGCTTTTTATCTTGTTATTCATATAGTGCATTGATTAAAAGCAAACATAGAAACCAGTAAAGTATTATAAATGCTATTAAAAAAGATAAATGTTCCATGATAACAACTTGATCATTTAAGGAGATATTATTACTATTATTCCATTTTTTAAATATCTATACATTTTATTTTTTAGTCTATTTTTGTATTTTTTGTATCATTGTTTGATTCTTTCTTCTGTACAAATTCTTATAAAAACACCCAAATTCTTTTTTTATAACTTCAAATGTGAGGCTTACAGTATTAGTTATTTAGTTCTGTTTCTAACAATATTGAGTGCCTATACTCATACAGCTGGACAAACTCACATTTGTCTACAAAGTATGTTCTGAAATGTGGGTCAAGGAAGTTGATTTGATTTGATCTTGCAGTATTGCTTAAAATGGGGATGTTTGAAAAAATTTTATTCAGAGAATATTGAAATTATCAAGTTCAATTATTATTAGTCTAAATCACTGAATAATGTTTTTTAAAGAAATCCAATGTAAAGTTTTCAATTGCTGCTTACTATGTTGCGCCATTGTTTACAGTCTCTCGGTCTATTCGTAGGTATGACTTCATGTATATTGCTTTATCGAAGGATTTTGTCCCTAGAATTATGTAAAACATACCGTTAAATGCTACAGTGTATAATAAGTAATACTAACGAAGCAGCTCAAAGTTAAGTTAATAATTTGAAGTTTGTTTTAAATGCATATAAATCAATATATATAAACATATTTGTAAAAATGATCAAGTAAAATGAAGTAAATCAAATATTTTAAAATTTTAATTATAACATACATATAGGTTTGTATTAGCGTATAGCAAAATTGTCCATTTAAGTTTTATGTAGCGTGACTGATTTAAAGACGTGGAAAAAATGCACATAATGTTAACCTTTTTTCCAACTTGTTTAATTTGAATTTAAATAAGAACTCCCCTGACTGCTTTAAGCATGCTCACTTCACACTTATTCTTCTCAAAATACAAGTCCAACAGGTTTCAGAAAAGATGTTTCCTGAATCTGCCTACAACAATGCTTTGATCTTTTCCAACTTTTGTCCTGAAACAATTGTACACGCCTGCGCTAAAGATATACAAATGGCTGTAAAACTTCTTTACTTGAATGGTCTCATACCTGCTGTATAGAGCTGCGGCATATGTTCCCGTCATTACGGGAAAAGTCATTAAACAAAAATATTCAAATGAATGTGTACATATATCTACGTATAAATACATTTATCATAAAGTTGTATGGAGTGTTACATATAGGAACCTTTTCTATAACAGGGGAACACTTTCATTAATTATAACGCGTCTACATATATAGATGCTGCCTTATGCTACTAGGGACTTAACGAGAGTGTTCTAAATAAACTGTTGATAAAAATATTCATGTTCTATTTTTTACCAACATATTTTTACGTCTATGAAAGGGTTACGTTTACATCTTTAACGCCACAATTAATGAATTGTGTATTGACAGTCATATTACTTCAACAGATTTTCCAGGGGCTTATAAGTTACCAATGCATATTATTTTAATTCTAAATTTGGGGAATCACATATTTCTTTCAATAAAATTATAACATATTATATAAATTGGACTGACTTTGTATATATCACTCAATACAAAGTGTTACGTATAAGTACATAACCTTATACAACTACACTCTATATAGTTAATAATATCATTTGATACATTCCATAAATTTTAATTAATAAGTATAATAAGTTAAAACACTGATTTAAAAAATTAACTATTAGATTTAATTATGATTATTTTATAGTTGTATGTTCTTTTTTTCATCTAAATAGAATATCTCTGATATATCTCGTATTAGTATGAACGAAGAATATACAATTGATTTTAATGGACAGAATATTTGGATACATGTTATATAAATATGTATACTTTTGAATGTTTTAATATGGAGAATATTGAATGTAATATACAGTATAGTTTACTTGTGTGCACTTTACCTTAGATGTTTTATTTATAGAAATGCAAATACAAAACATATTATGTAGCCATTTTTAAATATATTAATTGTAATAGGTACGCATTTAGAATATTATTTATTGTACCATACTTAGTAGTTATCTATGCATGCCATAAACAAAAATAAAAGTCAATAATTTCATTCTTTTATTTTGAAAGTGTGAAAATAATTGGTTATTTTCACACTTTTAGGTTAACATCACACTTTTCAGTGTTTCAAATATTTAACATAAAATCAAAGAAAACATCAATTATAGGTCAATAATA